>RJWT010006447.1:0-29142 GCA_004365215.1 Cuniculus paca | reverse complement strand
AAGTGCCTACTTTGGATATCAGTGAGGAGAAGGAGGAAAAGGAGAAGGTGGAGAAGGGGGAAGGAGGGAGGGGAAGGGATAGAAGCAGGAAGGATAGGGCATCTCCCTGTGCAGTGCCACAAAACTGTTCCATTTCCAAGAATATCAAGGTTTCTAAATACAGGTGATTCCAAATAAACACATACAGCACTCCCCCACAATGAAGGAAACACTAAAACAGCTCTTGATGCAATTTATTTTTGCAGATCTTGTAGCAGACAGTATTCTAAGCAGTCAGTAGCTTTCTTTACTTTTTTAAAAAAGCTATATATCCCCCTCACTTATCCAAAATTTATTTTCAGTTTTCTCTCTATGATGAAACCTTATGGATCATGAAGATAACATTCTCTAAGATTAGGCTACATGATTTCCAAGAATTGTTTCCTATTCAGCATTCTTTCTTGCCTTTGCATTTCTGTTACCTCTTGGATCTAGAAATATTGCAGAAACTTCTGCTATAAAGTGTGCACATAAACTTAGGTACAAAGAAGGACACTGTGTCTTCTTTGTTGCAAGTACTTTGCATAAGGGAAGCAAAGATGAAAGTAAAGAAAAAGAGGAGCTAAATTTTATATTTTATCCTTTTCCTCTCCATTGTGTACCATCTTTATATTTGCTCTTACACAGGTTAGCCTTGTTCCTGAGAACAAATCATGCTGCTAGCTGGTATCTTTTGCTTTTTCTCACTTGAGCTAATGCAGTAACTTATCCTAGAAATGCCATTCAATTGTGATTCCACTATGAATGAGCTTTTCAGGCTAGACCAGATCTTTTTTCTCTTTCTGAACTTCTACTGATTTAAAAATTATAAAATCTGGCAAGGGGAAGACAGAAATAAGAACCTAGCTATTCTATTCATTCACACTGCACTTTGAACCCGGTTCTAATACTGTGTGAGTAATACCACACAGATAAATAACATAACATTAGATTCCTGTCTCTAAAATCAATCCTTCTTCAAAGTAATGTTGTAAAGATTAAATGAGATGCTGTTCACTAAACTCTTTGTAGTGTTACCTCAGTTTTAACAAATATAAGTAATCTTGGTCCATTTAGGCTGTTACAATAAAAATATCATTGTCTATATAGTTTAAATAGCATTTATTGCTCATAATTCTGGAGGCTTCAGGGTCAAGGGTGGAGGGAGATTCAGTGTCTGGTGAGGGGCAGACACTTCCTCCTCTTTCATAAATAACAGTCCTCTCACCATGTCCTTACCTGGCATAAGGGACATGAGATTTCTCTGGGTCTCTTGCACAAGGGCAGTGAACCCTTCCATGAGGGTGGTACATAATTTAGTCCCAAAATTTCTCATTTCCTAACACAGTCATATTGAGTCTCAACAAATGAATTTGAAGAGAACATTCCACAGCACATGAAAATTATCACCCTACTAGATGTGGTAAATACAGCAATAATTAGAAATATGAGATAGTCAAATATCATCAAACACTATTTATAAAAGGTGCTGTGGCCTCAAAATATTAAATTTTCATCAAAAATAAATATAGCCACAGAGTTGAAACTAGCATTCATACTTGTAGTTCAGAGATCTTACAGTCAGCTAATCATTAATTTGAGAAGCAGTGTTTTAAAATACAGGGAGTATAACTTCTGCACTCTAAAATTTTTGTGTTTAAATCCTCCACAATGTGTAAATGATGTGACCAAGTGTAATTTACTTAACATTACTAATCTACTTCTTAGAAGTATGTACCTCCTCGAGCTGATTTGATTTTACACAACATATTCTACACGAGGCAAACTTCAAATTATGGTATGTAAAAGGGGTTAGTCAAAGGTAGTGAGGGAAAAGGAGATAGTGCTTCAGATTGATGACATTCTAAAAAGACTGTGAAGGGTTGGGGATCTAGCTCAGCGGTCTAAGCGCCTGCCCGGCAGTTGCAAGGTCGTGAGTTCAATCCCCGGTGCCGCAAAAAAAAAAAAATAAAAAGACTGTGTAAGAAATAAATAAAATTGTTCAGGTTACAAGATCGAGGCATTAAAAAATGATCAAATAATCAAACAATGACAGCACAAACTGTTTATTTTGATGAATTAACAGAGATTAGTAGTTTAATTATCTATCTTGTATGCATATACATACATACAGTTATATGTGTAAACCTACATATATATAATCTTTTCCTTTCTTCCATTTCTACTTTTCCCTATCCCAGTTGTTCTCAATATGGAATGTATTAACTAGTGTTGATTTCTTACTGTTGTTTTGCTTTGTTTTTGCTTTTTTTCGAAATTCTGTATTATTTCTATCCTTTTTTCTCTTTTGTTTTTTAAAATAAAAAACAATAATACTAATAAACTCATTAAATAAAAAAAGAATAAACTCATTAAACAAAATTTGGGAGTGAATGTGATTTGTGTACATAAGTAATGTCCTACTTGGCCCCGTGTAGAAGCCCAATACTGCTTTGTGCTAAGTAGTGAAATGTTTAAAATGGCATGAGGAGAAAACTGTGAAGACTATAACTGTGAAGATAATAATAGCAGGGAAATTTTTGCATGTTAAGATTTGGATTTTATTCTTTCTTTTTAAAACTGTATTTACAAGTGTATTTAGAAAATGATACAAAGTAACAAAAGTTTATAAAATAACTCTTCCAAAACTTAAAATAGAATCTGTTAAAAATAGCCGGTGAAACTTCATGTTGTTTTGAAATCTAGAACAAAACATTAGGCATTCAATGATGTGTATGTTTGTGTGTGTGTGTGTGTGTGTGTGTGTGTGCAATGTGTCTGGAACAATACCACTTTCTGTCTGCCAGCCATATACCAAAGCATCTAAACTAAAACTGTGGTATTATTTTTCTGTTTTTCTCCAAATTGAGTGCTATTATTCTTTTATTTTATGTCGTATGAGGAAGGACAATTAAAGGTTTTGATTTTAAACCATTTCTATCTCCACTTTCTTTCTCTTTGTTTTCTATTTTTTAAAGTGCTTTTCTGTTTTCATAAACCAAACACAGTTGGTTGTTAATATCTTGCTGAAAGACGTTGGAGGATGACTTCCAAAATTAATAGTGTAAGACAAATTTACAAACTGTCAGGCTTTGAAGTGAAAATTAGTGTGCTGCTCTTTCTGAACAGAGCAGAGCCACATCTGACTGCTATGTTATAAGAATCTCTCAAGGCATAATATATATATTTTTTTTTGCATGAGAGGACAAAAATTAAATGTTTTCTTTACCACCTCACCTCCAAAATTCAACAGCATGGTTACATACACACACACATCCACCCACACACATAATTGGGAGGATTTCTTAGCAGCAAACTACTTTTCTAAGAAATCTACAGCTATGAGAATTACATGGTGGTAAGTCTTGAAATTCTACTTTACAAAAAACGTTTTGCAGTCATATCTCAGTATCCTTATACATTGACCTAGGACCTTCTGTAGTATGAAAATGAGCAGTTGCTTATTTCTCTTACATAAAGTTGTGTGTCACTGGCATATAACCTAAGTATATTCTCACCATATACTTTCAGTCAAATTTGAGTTGTTTTTAACACCTAATAAATGTAAATGTTATATAAATAATTTTATATTATACTATTTATGGGACAATGGTAAGAAAAACAGTCTGTACGTGCTCGATATAGTTGTTTTTCCTTTCAAATATTTCCATCCACAGTTGTTTGAATCTGTAAACGTGGAACCCAAAGATATGAAAGGCTGACAGTAGTGACCATCATAATTGGGCAAGGAACATTCTGATCATATTCTAATTTCCTAAACTAAAAAAAACAATATGGAATTCAAACTTTGATGGCCAAGTTGAGGAAAAATCTTCAAAAAAAATGGGTAACATTTGTGATTTGAGTCAAGTACTATCTTTGCTTTTTTTGTGGCAAATTTTAGTGTAACTAACAATTCTACCTCAACAACCATCTTTGTGACTCAGAATTTTAAAGGAATAGATTCCTCAAAAACTATAATATACTAACTCTTGTTGAAAGTGGTAGAAAGCTTGAGGAGTTTAGTGTTGGAGTTAAGCAGCTTGGTTGCATTCAAGCTTGACTTTAATTTTTAATGAAACTATGAACCACTTACTTCCTTGACCCACAATTTTTTATAACTGCCTGCTGGATAAAATGATAATAATTGGCAGATCACCTGGAGAGTTTAAGTTATATAATAGATTTAGGACATGTGGTATATGGTTGAAGTTTCTGCAAAGGAGATGTGTCCTTCTGAAATGAGGAAATAAAGATGTTGATTACAGAATCATAATTTAGTCTTGAGGATAACTGGACACAATGCATTTCAGTGAACATACAGTATACTATACTACTATATAGCTGAAGATCTAGGAATCTATAAGCAGAAGATCTAGAAATTTTTGAAATACATTTTCTTCTAAAATTGATATTACTGCCAAAATATCTAAGTACAGTTCTCTTTGCCAGTTATTGTTTTCAGTCATCCTCCCACCATGTAATGATCCTCATCATAATTCACTGACTTTGACTTTCATCTTTCAATCCTTTTGTCCACCTGCTTATCATCTATTAGTCAATTTATTCATCTCAATGTCTGAGTGAGATTTTTGATATTCATATATATGAATACTCTTATTTAAATTTAAAACTTAAGTCAAAATTGTTTCTATAAAATACTTTATGATTAGACTGATTGTTTTAACACTGATCCTTGATTTTCTATAAATGTAAATATCACATTTTTTATTAGGTTATATGTTACTCCTACTGCTTTGAAACGATAAAAAGGGAAATTTATGACAATGAATGTCTTATAGTAATGATGTTAATGTTCATCCATGAATTTATGAACTAATGGGAGGAAATAGCTACATTAAGATATGCACATCCAAAAAAAGTTTCATTTTATGTTTACTATTATTTATGAAAAAATTTACCTATTTATATTATTTTGATCCATTATGTACTAGTAATAATTAAATCATAACCCAGTTGAGAAAAAATTTTTAATACTTTCAGAGTCAGAAAAATAAAATATTAAATTATATTTCACATAATTTTCCAAAGCAAGTTGGTACCATAATCAATAAGACTTTCAAGCATAAAAATACATTAATGAGTAAAATTCTGTGGGGACTTAGAATGGTAATACAAGTTCATGGAGGGAAAAAGACTAAAAAATTTCAATTATTAAAGATATTGAAATCGTATCTTTTAATAACAGGGTTAATTTTCAAATCAGCATTTGTATTCTGTTATATACATATAATAGAATAGATTAACAATTTTATAAGCAAATATGAACATTTATAATAGGTTTATTTGATAATTCATACTAGAAATATAAGCTTATGGTAAAAGTTTCAGATGCCAACTTAGAAAAAAGAGAGTAAAGTTTCAAAATCTTTTGGTCGTATGTGAGCAAAAATGTAGATATTTGCCTATTTGCCATAAAGCACAGAAATTTTTGGTACTTTTTCTTCTTACTTTCTTCATTAGAAGCAAACATGATTCCATATGTTTATGGACCTATTTTAATACTATTAACAAACATTTTAAGAATAAGATAACAGTTTGTAACATTGGTTGCATAATAAAATTAGTATAGTGAAATTGTAAACTGGAAAGTAATGAGGAACTACATGTAAGGACCAATTTCTATATTCCTCTTTAATTGCTGTAATCAAAGACCTAAATTTATATAAAAGATGTAAATTTCATGACATAACAAAAAGCGACTTCCAAAAAAAAAAAAATAACAACTTCATAGTATTCTTTGGAAAAAGAAAATCTACAGATTTGGGTGTCTTGGTAGAACTCTATTTCTGGTTAATTATTTAATTAGGAGATGCTGGTATCCATTTGCATCAATTATTCCAACATATGTTGGAGCCCTCCTAGGATCCCAGTTGTGTCCTGGGCTTGTTGTTCACATAAGAATTGCTGCTGAAGGCAGTATCAGGAAGCCTGCCTATGAACCTTCATAGAACGTCTATCCTCATTCTGGTCTAAATTGACCCACTCTCTCTTTATCTTCAGTTTAAAACCATTGATGATTCTAAAAATGTTTCATATCCCAACTGTTTCCATAAGATTTTATTCTTTATATCATTCTTTCAAATTCTATTTCTTTCTTCATAGTGCTATATTGTTTGCCACTTCACTGTACTTGTTTTATAAAAGGTTATGTTTGACTCTCTCTCTAAAGAGATTGCCAAAAGAAGAAAGTATTAAAAATGCTTTAAAATATTTTCCGTCTCTCATGGTACTTCAAGCATGGGATTCCATAAACCCCATTTGCAATATTTCTTCACTGAACCTCCACCTAAAAAATTACATCATCTCTCCTTTATTGTGCATTGGTAGTCTGCTTTTTAGAAAGATATTTAAGTTTAAATAATAGCATTGCTACAAGTTGGAAGTGACATTGCCGAAAATCAATGTAATGCCTTCAGTTTATAAAAGACTTGTGATCAAGTGTTCTTGATGTGATAGTAGATGGCCTTTCAATCTGTAAACCAGAGCTTCTTTTTGGATAAACAAGCACCTAAGCAGATACACTTCACAATTACATCCTGTTCCTTGTAGTTTCTCTTTGAGTAGTCAAATTAGGCTTCAGACTGGTGTTTGGAAACAACAGTATAATGTGATCAGTTATCAGTAGAACACATACAGGTGAGGGTAACAGTCACAGCTCGGGAGTGTTGCAGTAGGCTTCTTTTATTTGGTTACTTTTTTCATTGCTGGAACAAAATACCCTACATCCACAAGTTAGAAGAGGAGAAGCTTAGTTAGCTCACAGTTTGTAGAGGCTTTAGGGACCAAAGTAGGGTGGCATCACTAAGGAAAAATAGTCTATGACAAAACAGGCATGAGACAACAAAGTGGCAAGGAACAGCAGCATTTCTGCCTCCCCTTTCTCCCTGTATATTATATCCAGGCTATAAATTTATTGAATGGCGTTATCCACAATCAGGATGGGACTTCCATTATCCACACAAAGAAATATGCTAATTCCAACCAGGGTACTAATTTAATACTATGCACCCTTAATCCCAGTAACACCGCCCTAGATCCATCCAGCTCAGAAAAGCCCTGCCTATGAGTACATGAGGCTTTGTGGACACATCTAGATACAAAGTATAACAGCTTCTTTTTACTTCTTTTCCACAACTCTCTAACTTGTGGAACATCTCTAAGCACAAATTGACATACTAACCTTTTGCATAAGTCTTTATTTTGAAACACATAATCATCTTTCTTAAAGAAACTTCCATACTTCAGACAAAAAGCATAGGGGCAAATCCCATTTTAGTTGTTACGGCAGTAGAATGATTTAGTATTTGAATTACAGTTGTAGATTCTAATATTGATGGTAATATATAGAGTGAGAAGAAAAAATGATTTTCAAGAAAGGCTAATGTAAAAGGATCGAGAGAACTGTAATTAAAAATGAACAATTCTACGCCAAGGTTTGTCTAAAAGTGGCTAGGCATAGTGGTAGTAGCAATAGTTAACTGAGAAGTGAAAAGAATCAGGTGTTGATGAAGAAAGTACATCAGAACTTTGACTTTCTCAGAATCCAGAGTAATTATGCTGTTTCCAAGCATGATTTCCATTGATCTTCCTGTAATCAAGGTCAGGCTGCCTTTCCCACCAGCACTTCCCAGCAGCCCCACTTGAACTCCAGCAGCAATGTAGCAGTCCTGATCTGATATTAGACAGAACAGACTGGAGAGGGTGAAGAGGATGGATGCTTCTTCTAAATAATATTGCAAAGTATGTGCCATCTATCTGAAACATTAGAGTGCTGTGTCAGCATGATATTTGTTTGGAAATGAAAATATTTTAGAAGAAGCAAAATAAAAGCAAGATGATGAGCCATAGAAAGAAGGTAGTCAAAGTATGGTACCTTTATTATTTTACTCACTTGATTCCTATCAACTGATTATACTGATTCACACCTAGAGTTGCCCTTCTCTTATATTCTTTTACAAATCATGCTCCTAGAATAAACTAAACTAAAATCAACATGCACCAAAGATCTAAATTTGAAAAAAAATCTGCTGGAAGATAAAATAAGTAAAACTTGTGAATAACTAGACATAGTTAAGGACTTTCTGAACTGAACTCTAACAGCACAAGAAATAGCATCAATAATCAACAAATGGGACTATAAATTAAAAGCTTCTGTGCAGCAAAGGAAACAACCAACAGAGTGATGAGACAATGAACAGAATAGGAAAAAATATTGCTAGCTCCTCTTCAGAGAATTAATAACCAGAATATAAAAAGAAATAAAAAAGTAGATATACCCAAATAAAAGATCCAATCAAAAATCAGGCAACTGAAAAAACTAGACACTTCTCAGAAGAAGAACAGTCATTAAATACATGAAAAAATATTCAACATTAGTGATCACTAGAGAAATGCAAGTTAAAATAGCACCAAGATTCCACCTTGCTCTAGAAAGAATGGGTAACAAATGCTGGTGAACTGTCGAGGAAAAGGAACCCTTCTACATTATTGGGGGAAGTGTAAACTAGAACAGCCATTATGGAAATCAGTATGGAGATTCCTCAAGTACTGAAAATAGAAATTTTATTTGAGCTATTCCCCTTCTAGGTACATACCTTTTTGAAAGAGTTAAAGACCTAGTATTATAGTGATTGTCTTAATTACTTCCTTGTTGCTGGGACAAAAATACCCAAAGTCCATATGTTAAAGGAAAAAAGACTATTTTAGCTCAGTTTGTAGAGGTTTCAGTCCATAGTTGCTCCAAGGCAGGGTACAATGGCAGCGGGTGCGGCAGAGGGAAAGTCCATGGCACTTTAGACAGGAGGTAGCAAGCCGTGAGCCTCCCTTTTCCTTTTATTGCATTCAGACTACAAACACTGTTTGGTGCCACCCACACCCTGGATGTGTCTTCCCATTATCCACACCTAGGACTATTGTAAGTTCTATTAGTGGACTAACTTAGTTAGCACACATGCTTAAACCATACTTGTATATCTTAGATCCAGCTAACGCTGAAAACATATGAGGCTTTGGGGGAAGATCTAGATACAAGCTGTAACAGTGATACATGCATACAATCTTTATAGCAGTACCATTCATAATAGCTAAATCTTAAAATTCGCCTAAATGTCCATCAATATACGAATGCATAAAGAAAATACATTATTTATACACAATAGAGTATTACTCTGCTACAAGAAAAAGTACATTAGAGTAGTACGTAGCAAAATGGATATACCTTGACATTGTAATGTTAAGTGAAATAAATCAACATACAAGCTTAAATATCACATGGTTTCTCTTCTATGAGAAATCAAAAATATAAATAAATTTAAAAAATGATGACACTCAGCTGGATCTTTAGTTCAGGCCAAGAGGAAAACTAGACCATCTTCAAAGTTAATGATCGCAATAGCATTTTTTTGTAACTTGTTAATGTTATCATCTACCCAGATAACTGGTATTCCTTAGAGAATGAGAAAAAGCTGTTTTATTAGCACTTTACAAGTATTACTGGAACAAATGAATGGGAGTTCTACAAACAAATATAAGTGGCAGAAAATTTGAAAATAGTTACTCTAACACAGATTTGCACAAATAAGCACAAGGAGAGTTTTAATAAGGAGAAGTAATATTTCCTTTGTAAGTTACTAACCTAGTGGTTTCATGTCATAGAAAAAGAAACATATTTTGGTGGCTTTTATTGAAGCTAACTGTTCACTTATATTATTTTTCACTTTTTCAAAGGGACTGTCACTCAAGACTCATCTTCAGCGTCAACCATTTTGACGGTAAAAAAAAAAAGTCAGCGAATACAGTGTTTCATTTCGAGATGCATTATTCTTTTCTTTTGAGAGAATTAATGCTTACAATGACTAGGAAAAAATTCTAACCCAGGTACAAAAGCAAAGGTTTACAAAAAATACACATTCTGTACACAGGGAACTAATTTAATAAACAGCCTTTCCCTGTTAGCTTGCGATTAAACTAAATTGCCAGACTAAACTTTTCTGTGCAGAATTTCAAATGTCAACACATTATATTGCAATTCCTCTTAATTTCTCACAAAGAAAATGCAAAATGAATTCATTATGCTGGAGTAAGTGGAAAAAATGATGAGTTTCTCCAGAAGAGTATGCAATGGGGAGAGATTGGGCAAGACGATTATATTGAGATATTTGAATAGCTGGTCATTAGCAAGAGCATCCCCATTACTCTGCTGATAATTATATCTCTTCTACTATGACTTCCCAGTGGAATAATAGAATGCTCCCAGTGCAGAAGATAATGAAAAATACCATTCAGGTGGTACATATATGCCAGGAATGGAATGCAGTATTTCTTCCCTTCCTGGCCCCTGCTCTGTCGTAGCCTGCATCATCCCTTACTCCCTGTACCTTGTCTTGAAAGAGTGCACAACTACACATCATATACTAATCTGTGTTTGGTTGTTGTATGCTGTGTATGGGAGAAATAAATGTATCTTGAAAATGGAGATGGCAATGGAATATCAGTCATCCAACATAATTATCTTCTGTGTTTAGAAAGCCCAGTGTTTTGCTCAGTACAGCTTTGTTAGCTATTATGTAAATGATTTTCAAAATCTACTATAGTTCAGAGTGAAGGCTGTGGATGAAATCTTACAAGGAAAAAGCTCTGTTTTTCCTTGTAAGAAAAAATTGTTGCATTTTCTTCTAATTAATCCATAATTTTGCAGACACTTTTCACTATACCAATCAAGTGAAATTAAACAAACAAAAAAGGAGAAAAATGAAATCAAACCATAACACCCACTCATTTTCAATAACATTTCCCTCCCCTTTCCCACTAATTTTTCCTTCTGCCTTGTTTTTCTCATTTGAACATTTGTAAAACCTCTCATGTGCTACTGCTACCTTATTATACTGTGGCACTTTTATTGCTGTTTATTTTCTGTTTGGGATAATCTTGCTGGATACTATCCATCTTTACACATTCATTAATTTTACAGAAAGCTCAATCTCAATTTCTTCTTTCGCTGCAACATTATTTGAAATCTGTGTATTAGTTTGAGGGTTCCATTTTAAAATTATGTATAAGAAGGAAAATTCCATCCAAACAATTTGTATTTGCATCCTGTAGAGGGCAGTGAAATGTTACAGTGGTTTTACCCTCCATAAGGGTTAAATTGAGAACAGCTCATTTTTTTTTATATTTTTACAACTCCCTGGAGAACAGGACAAAAGAGCAGCTAAATTATCCAAAAATAGGATTTTTTTTCTTATTAAGATTGTATTTACGTTTACAGTCGGAGAGGTATGCTTCATTATATGAATGCTTTCTACTTGAAATATTTATCTGAGAATTTATTCAGAATTCATGAAGTTGCAATGCGTATTGACAAGTGGCAATGACTCAAACCATGAGAAATGAAATGTGTGTTCACACTGTCAGCTTTAGGATTCACACTCAATATTCAGTTAATATCTAATTATAGTCAAAGAACTGGTTCGTATAGTCAATGATTAGTGGTAATCTAACAAGAAAATGGACCACTTGTACTATAAAAAGTTTAATTTATAATTGGTATCTTAAAATAGCTAGTCACATGTAAAAATGAAAATCACATTCATTTGTAATTTTTACATTTTATCAATATTGAACATTAGTAGCTTGGCTTAAGAAGGAGCATTTTTAAATTTTATTCTCTAAATTATTGGTATGTGCCTACTTTTAAAAATAATTTGATTTATGTTAGCTTATTTATTACTAAACTAAACCACATTTAAATTTAGAGTAAGACAAAATACATGGGTATGCATGTTTTATATGTATATTTTGGTTCTTAATGTGTCATATAGACCATATATTATTATAAAATACCTTAATATTCACAAGATTTTACTGTTTTTGTGACATATACTTTTTCATTTATTGCACAATGAAAAATTGTATGATATATCTAAATGCTTCCTCAAATCAATATGCTTATATCAGATCATTCTTAATTGAAAGTACATATCACACCTATTGTTTATTTGGCGGCGATCTTGTAATTGTAATATCACTCTTCGCTACTGCACACCCAACTTTGCTTTATTCTGGAAAAGACTCCCATAATATCTTTCTGTTTCAATCCTCCTTTCTCTGTTCCAATGACTTTTGATTTAATTTGCTGATTGTTTCCTTTACTATTTGAGATGTTCAAATCCATATGAACAAGGTTTTTACTATTTGCATCTAGACTCTTCAATTTCCTGTCTATATGCCTGATATATATATATATATATATATATATATATATATATATATATAATTTGTTATTGCTGTTGTCTGGTTTTGTTTGTTTGTTTTGTTTTTTACTCTTTATAGAAATTCCTTTTCAGATTCTCTCCAGGTAAGTATCCTTTTGCTTTTCCAGAATTTGGTTGTCTAAATTCAGCTGGACTTGTCTGAGGTGACTTTGCTAAGAATGCAAGGTGTAGTCTCTCCCCACTAGAGTTAGCCTCTTTTCCCAAGCAGCTTTCTCTTCTTATTCTACTATCAGTTTCTTGTAAACCTTTTCTAATCAGATTAGTTTAAGATAATCTAATGCTAGTTTTTATCTACTGTTTTACAAATTTTTTTAAGCTTTTGATTCAAAATTTTGTGCTAATCTAGAATTAGATATACTCTTTCTTTCCTCTTAGTTCCACCTGATTTCTGCTGTAATTGTGCCAGATTAAATTTAAATCCCACTATGAATATTTAAACCTTTGGGTGCTCTCTGCTTCCAGTTTTCCCTATGATATGGGAATAAGCTTGGTGTGTGTTCAGTCTGGAAATATAAGACTACTTCCCCCAGAATAACCTTCACCAGTGGGTAGTTATCCACTACCTAGCCTGTAAAGATTGAAACTTTGGGAGTTGCTCTTTATGTGGTACCACTAACCGCAGCCTATGTTTTACAATGATCATTTTAAAAACACACACTTACAGTGGCTTTCTCATAATCCTTAAAAATTGCCAGTTCCTTCCCCTTATTTACCTAGGTCACCTCCTAAATAAATTACTTGCACAAAATTCTTTTAATTCAGATTCTGCTTTATATGCAATGCAAATTAAGACCCTATTTTTAAAATATAAGCTAAATAGCACGTGACATCACTAAGAAGTAGGTAATGTTTCTTTGACTCTCAAAAACAGTTAGATTTCTTGAAATTTTCATTTACTGGCTAGATTAGTAGAGACAGAATAACATTCCACAATCTGTTTAACAACAACTATAAATAACTTAGAACTACCATCATGTTTAATGGTAAAAAAAATACATTTTTCCTCATAATTGGAAAAAAGATAAAGATAACCCTGAACATATCCCTGTTCATTATTTTAGTGATGGTTAAAATGAATAAAATGAGAGAGGGAGGAAAAAGAAAATGAAACTATCCTTAAATAGAAATTATTTGATTATTCACACTGAGAATACTAAGAATTTCACTAATCTTTCAGGGTTTTGGGAGGAAAAGTTTGTATTTTAAAAACTCAATTATATTTTTATACTTATCAGGAAACAAATTATTTTAAATTCACAAATAGGTGAATACTTAAGGCATGTTTACACAAAAGAAGTGTATATTGTATATTTAAAATACTACAAATTATCACTGAAAGAATGTAGCCTGCCTAAAGTAATGGAGAGCTGTATCTTTTCACGGTGCTGAATATTCATTATTTTCATATATAGTTACTTACCAAATTGATCAAGAGATGAATGAAATTTCAAAATACTAACACACATGGTACAAAAGTGAGAGAACATCCTAAAATGTATACAGAAATATAAATAAGTGATGAGCGAAGCCAATCTTAAAAAAGAACAAACAGGAAGCATATATGTTACCCAGTTTCAAAGTTAATCATGAGACAACATTAGTCAAAAAATCGTGGTATTGGTTTGATACTCAACTGAATGAAACAAAAGTAGAGAAATTGATCTCTTCCTACCCATTTCAATGATTTTTGACAATGATGTCAGTGCAATGCAATGAAAAAGAGAAAAAGTGGTCTGTGGTAAGTGAAGAGTTACTATGAAAGAAATACAAATGGTCATTAAGTTTGAGAAAATATTCTCAATGATATTAATATAAAAAAATAAAAAGTATTAGATAACACTGTATCATACACTAGAATAGCTAACATTGAAACAATTAAAATACAAAAATTAAAATTGTGAGCATTTGGGAACCTCATTGCTGACAAGTGAGAGTGTCAAATACTGTAAGAATTTTGCAAAAATGTTAAGTTTAGGCATTTTTTCATAATGTTAGTTATATGTTAAACTTATGTTTGAATTATTTCTTTTCTACGCATTTATCTAAGAGAAATGAAAACACGTATACACAAAAAATGTGTGTAAGAATGTTCAGAACATATGCGTCTTAGTATCTCCATTTTGGAAGCCACATAAATGCTCTTGTCCTTAGAATGGCTAAATAAAATGTAGTATGGTCACATAATAGAATACTGTTTTTCAATACAAAATAAAAACTTGCAATAAGTACAAAAAATGGATAAATTTTACATTATTATTCTGAGAGGAGAAAGAATAAATTTACAATAGAGAATCCTGGAAAACACTATTTCAAATAGTAATCAAGGTCAACATAGACAATAATAATCATTTGATAGTTCACACTTTTAATACGATATGGTGAAAATGAATTTACTTCTTTGATCTTCCTGCTCAAAACCCATAACTCTTGTAAGTTATCAAAAGAACAAAAACAAAAGCAAAGAAACCAAAAAATCCTCAAACAAACCCTAAATGAAGAACATTCTATAAAATATTTTATCAATGAGCTACCAAACCATCAGATCATCAGAACAAAGGAAATTTGAGAAACTGTCACAACCAAGACTAGCCTAAGAATGCTAACAGCAATGATGAAATGTAATGCAGTAGCCTGGGTAGAATCCTAAAATAGCAAAAGGACATTAGGCAAAAACTAAGAAAATTTTAATTTAACCAAGACTTTAACTTAAAAAATCAGTATCTGTTTATTCATTGCTACAAGTGCATTACACTGATATGAGATTTTAGTAAGGGAAAAGATTTTTAGGTTATGTGGGAGCTCCTTAGGTTTTTTCAACAATTTTTCTTTAGAAGTGAGATTTACTATATCATAGTGAATGCAAACTCCAGAAACATGAATGTATATTTTGTATGATTTAATTTATACTGAGTTCTAGATCAAACTACACCAATCTATGATGAAAGGAGCAATTCAAGCAGCAGTTGTTTCTTGAGAAGAGGAGTATCAATTGATCACAGTCATGAGAACTTTCTGGGATGAGGGAAATATTCCGTCTTGATAACAATGAGATTGTATGGATGTGATCTTTTTTTAAAACTCTTTGAATTGTGCACTTCAAAATTGTGCATTTCATGGTATGTAAAAAAAAGTTACAGTGCTGCAATAATGAAGTATTCAAAAACCTACCTCTATTATGTCTCTTCTTTTCTGATTTAGTTGTCGCCCATCTGAAATGAGAACAGGCGTTCTTTACAGCTCTTTTGCCTTGTGAGATCTTTGTGCAAAAGCTTCTTGGTAAGTACAAAGGCTCATTGTGACTGTGTAGGATGACTCACTGCCAATTGAACTTTTAAATAGGGAACTTTACTCCCAAATCTTACCTCCCTTTGTTTCTTGATCTGAATATATGCAGACATTCTTCCTCTCCTTCTTCTAGTCTAAATTCTGAGTAAGAAATAAAACCTTCCTACAGTCTGGATAAGTTTCTTGTTGCTCTCATTTCCTAAATCATACTCTTAACACAATTTGATTTGTATTTTTGTATCATTCTGTTCGTTACTCGAATGTCTTTCTGTTGTTCATATTTTGTTCATAAAACACTACCATTGTGTTGTTCTCCAAAGTGTTTAGCTCTAAAGAAGTCTTATGGATGTATGCACTCATTATTTCATTCTTTTAGGCATTTCAAGTCAGTTTTAATGGAAAAGGCAAGTGAGAGTCTGTCTCTCCTTTGAAATGAAGAGCATTGTAAGAGAAAACCAGGAATGAAGAGATAATAGGCCACCGAAAGGCAAAGAGTACACATGACTCAATGTCACCTGAACAACCTAACAGAGTCATAAGCAAAATATGTGCATCGTAGTGTTCATTAACTAAACCGTCCCCTTTTTAAAGTTTTTGTCCCCAAATTGAACATTGTATGAGGATTTTTAAAATATGTTAACATAGGTTTTTGGTAATGGAATATATAGTTTAAAACTTGATGTAATATAATGTATATTTTTAGGATTTCAGTGATTTCTTTTTTCAAGAAGTCCTGTATATCTCTTATTTTTCTAAATATATATTTTGATATAAAGACTTGACACACAAAGTCCAAGATAATTTACAAATGTATACCACACGCTTCTGAATAGAGCTTGCTCACTTAGGAGTTCTACAGTATTCACATTAAAACTGAGTATCATTCAAACATGCTTGGAAGTAATACTTTCCTGAGAATCAATATATATGCATCATAAAATAATTCCAAAAACAATACCTTCTCTTTATGGATTTCAATGCATACATTGCTATTTAGATGAGATGTTCCCTAAGAACTCCAAACATATTTTTCTGGAGAAGTACAAAGTGCCACTGAATAAATAGCATACTTTGGTAGACTGTCCAGCAAATGATAATTTGCTGCATTTATTTTTTCATGAAGAACATTTTTAGTGTTGAAGACATTCACAGACATGTACTAAATGATATGATATCTAGGACAGGGATGGTAATTTTAGCTATGGAGAGAAATGACCACACAACAAAAAGAACTGAGTGAAGGGGGTAAAGATGTTTCAGAAAAATGGAGAAATTTTTAGGAGCAAAAAGATTCTCTTCAATGAGAAATCAAAAAGCATTGATCCAATGCAGTGAATGGGCATAGAAATACAAAGAAATGTCCAATCAAAGACCAAGACAGAGCAAAGCAACCAAGTATCAAGTGTCATGAGGGCAAAAAGAGCAGCACAACATGATCTAAGGGAATTCTGTCCAATGGAAGGTGGAAAAGAACTGAAATATGGATTGGTCTCACAAATGGATCAATGAGAATGATTTAGGTCAACAGTCTCCAGTCAGTCATTGAAATGAAAATAATGGAACCGCTATACCAGGTCTAGATGTCAAACTGATGGGTGTAAAATATAAAAAGGCAAGTATCGAAAAGGCAACAAAAACGTATACCTCAGCTTTTTACATGAGTTAGAACCTAATTTTAATAGTGAATCCATAAGATATTTGCCCCTAGACCATTTTGAATATATTTACTGTTTTAGTCACGTTTTTATTGCTTAACCACAATACCCAACATCTACAGCTTACAAGAAGGGAGGTTTATTATTTAGCTTATAGTTTTTAGAGCTTTCAGCCCATAGTTGCCTGGTTCCCAGGCAGGGTGGTGTGGCAGAGGAGAAGAGCTCGTAGGAAGCCAGGCAGGAAGCAGGGAGCAATCAAAGGAAAAAGGGGGAATATACAACATGTCAGTCAGTGCTAACTTTAGAAACAGAGCTAATGCAATATATATAAATATATATGTATATATATATATTCATCTTCAATGTATGCATATTCATATATATATATATGATTGGCTTACAGTGGTCACCCACAGAATGCAGCAGAGTGAAAAATGTCTGTTTGCATGTTGGAGATCTGAAGGTTCCTTTTGAATGCTTGGAATTTACTGTAGTGTGCTTTGCAAATCCATACCAGGAAGTCAAAGGGATTGCTATGGAAGACTGAAGTATCAGCTATGGAAATGTTGAACAGTCTGGTATGGAAGGCTAAAGAGTCTGCATTGGATGCCATGGTATAGGAAAAGACTGGAGCTCCTCTGAAGTATCAAATAATTCTTCCTTCTAGTTTCCTTTTTATACCATTCTGGTGACAATCCTCCCTAGGGTGGGTCTTCCACACCCAGAACTACCTTGAGCTGATTTAGTTGGGCATTTCTTACTCAAGTGGATACAATTAATTCACCATCACATATATACATGTATCTCCAGATATAAATATGTCTCCATATTACATTCACAGAGACCCACTTCTTCCTACCAGTCTCTACCTCCCAAAATCATACCCAGCTGTCAGCCCATCGATGGACTAACTCAGTGATGAGTATCATACACCCATGATATAGTCTCCTCCCAAAAGCTTCAACTATGAATGCATGGGGTATTGGGGGCCCGATTACATTTTAATGACCCTGGAAAACTTCTTCACAGTTTTGATTGAAGGACAGACTAATAGTGAAGCAGATATAAAAAAAAAAGTTAAAAAATAGACACTTTGTTTCTAAGGCATTATGTTTTAGATAAATATTTACAGTAATGCAGGGGTAAAATATATAATGGCTGTAAAAAAGAGAGATAACAGGTTGGTTAGGAGACATCAAAAAAGAATTATAATTAGACTCTTAAAAGTACACATTACTGGTCTTCAGAAAAGGAGTTTTGTTGGGAAATAGGGAAACAAAATCATGCAGGAATTATTAAAAGCCCATTTTACAGATGAAGCAACTAAAACAAAGCAACTGAAATAACTTGTCCAAGGTCATTGTGCTAGTAAATAGAGGAGCTCAGAGTTTACTGCAAAGAAACTGACTCCATAATTATAATTATTTCCTTGGACTTGATTTAGATTTATTAAATTACCATATTGAATAAGTAGAGCTTGAAGTTCACAGTCTACCTTGAACAACTTCTCCAGATCAGTACAAACATGGTAGAAATTATTCGTGATCAAATGCATGAATATTTTTTATGTGAACAAACTGTCACTCTGTTGGTCTACCTAGTGTACTTCGATACACGCTTCAACTAGAGAATTGCTTCTAAATTCAAGAAGACAAGCTCAATACCCCATCCTCAAAGTAAACAGGAACCTTGATCAAGTGCTCAACTGAAAAATGACACTGAGCATCTTTGATTAGCCATTACAAGATTGTAGTCATGTGAAAAGTATTGTCAACAAAGAGGTACAGTCCTTCAAGTGATCTCAGGTAACAGCATAGAGGGGAAACATTACACAAACAAGAAAATAAAGAAAACTGTATTCTTATCACCATATTGACTTAACTCCAAAAGCTATAGCATAAATGCTCGTAAAAGTATCTAATTCACCCCATAAATTATATCTTGTGATTTGTCACACAGGGAATTCACATGCAAAGAGGAAGTGTCAAATTGAGTCAAGCTGCTTCGAAGAACATTTAAGTGTAATTTCTTCTAGGTTTCTATTGGGGTATTTAACCTGCTTTGGGAAAATGTCACTCGTGCTTATTACTGCAGTCTTTTTTGCCAAAGAGGCTCCAGCTAATGCCCCAGCAGGGATTGCACCACGAGTCCCATTTTTCAAGGGCTTTCTAACTCAGTCATAAAAATTGGATCTGGGCACAAGCTTGTCCCAATTGTGGTGCACTTTCTAGCTTGTTTGTTATAACCAGATGTATTTAAATTTTGTTCAGCTGCTTTTGAAGGTAGAAGGAAAAATGACATTTTCTGCTTTTCAGATGAATTTTGGCAATACTAGGAATCTAAAGGGAGTTTGATTTTAAAATTAAAGATGAATTTTTGGATTCTATTAGGTTCATACTTCTGATCTGGGGCCACTGCCGATGGGCATTTCTATTAATAAACAAACAGAAAATAAAACCCAGAGGAAATCATTCAGTTAAAAAGGAGCTGATAATTCAGTTCCATCTCAAGTCTTATGCTAATAGTCAGTCAGTGGTGGATGCTTTGACCTCGATGGGAGACATATTTTAGCTCTCTGGAACATCAGTTTGGGAATTTGGGCTCAGATACAATTTTGGTTAGAAAATGAAAGGCAGGCACATGGAGGAGGGGGACTTGTTTTTATAATCACTAGAGAAATGTATAGAAGTAAAAAATACCAAATTAAAAAATTCAACATATTTTTCAGAGCCTACTATGTTTCCAAAGGGCTGCTGAGAGCTTCAGAGAAAAAAAAATATACATATATATATAGTGTATAATATATTATAAATATAATGAGTATGTAATGAATTACAGGTAATATATATTATATATATAATTTAAAAAATGGCTGTAGATCAGAATTTGTTGATGTGTGCTGCAGATAAGCATCCAGGAACAAAAGGACTTCCTTTGACTGCAGAAAAAATGCTAGCTCGCATATAATGTCTTTCTTTGTGCTACAATGGAGGTAAAACTCAGCTCTGGAGCATTTGGCAAAGAGAGAAAGAGGAACCACATGAGAACAGGCATGGGGCAATGATCACCTTTGGAGAACCCTGTTGGCAAGACCAGATGAACTAGAACAGTAAAGCTACCACAAGCTAGAATGAAGCTTATTGATTATCTTCTATTTAATAGTGCTTAACAAGTTATAAGATTGAACCCAGGGCCTTTGCGCTGAGCTATATGCTAGATCTTTTTCACTTTTAACATTGAGACAGGGTCTGACTGAGTCTCTAAGTTGTCCACACTGAGCTTGCACTCAGAATCCTCTTGCCTCAGCTTTACAGAGAGCTGTGGATTACAGGCATGTGTCACCATGACCTGTTAACAAGAGATATTTGAATGGAGAGAAAGGAGAAGGATGCTTTAATGCATGAATCTGGATTTAATAACTAGAAAGACTGAGATTTAAGACTAAAGAAGGGAGGCAGAAAATGGATAACTTCTGTTTTGTGTCTACTAGAAAGCAAGAAAAAAAAGGAAAAATAACTTAGATTCAGTGTTTTACGTTGCATGAAGAATGGAAAAAAGGGTAAAGAGAAATGAGATGTGATATACAAAGGCACCGTGGGCCATGGTACACCAAGGCAGCTGCTGTCTGAAGTTCTGCCGTCTTGAACCTCAGGCAGTGAGACTTTCCTGCATGGCTGCCTTGTCATTGGCATCATAGTTAAGGGAAGGATACACTTGATCAATTTTTCTTTTGTTTTGGAGGAGAGGGAAATTGAAAGACTGAATTCTAGAAAACTAGGTAACTTTGGTTGAGGCAAAATTGTCTACATAATTTCCACTCTCATCATTTTTACTACCAGTTTGCTTAGATTAAGCAAAAGCATAAATTGTAAAAGCTGCAGCATCAACAATTACAACTGTTTTCCTCAGGTTCCATTGCTAATAAGTAGGTAACAGATATTAAAATGGCACTCATGGGGTAGCACTGCAGGAGTATGCCTTAAAAGAAGTGACTTTTTAAAAGTTTCTTCGCAACTTTCTTTGCTTTTCTCTTGCTTACTATCTGGGACACAGGTATGATAGCTGGAGCCATATTATGCAGCCATAATGAGAAGAAAATCAATTGAAAACTGAAGCCATGTACGAGAATAGGAAAAAAAAAAACTCCATAACTCAATATATCTGGTCCTCACCCCTCAATTTATGTGATAACCTCTCTGTGAGAAAATAAATCTTTCATTTATTTATTTTGTTATTTTCTTGGGGTCATTTGTTTTGTTTGTTTGGGTTATTTTCAGCATCTCAATAGATTCTTAGTGCAAACAATGAATAATCTTTATGAAGTAGAAATCAAAAAATGTATTACATTTCTTGATCATACATTCCATGATTAAGAACCAATGAGAATATATTTAATATACTTAACTAAAAATAATTTGTCCCTAGACCTAAAAATAACATATTCAAGAAATATTCAGGAAATTCATGTTAAGTAAACATGTCGGTAAGTAAAAATCGATAATCAATTTACCATTTGTTCTCTCCCATTGTGATTAATTTCATCTTTCATTTTCTGGGTGTTTGGTGGTAGTGCCCTTGCATCTCAATCTACCAGGTAATTGATGGCAAAGAAGAAAGACTCACATTAGTAAAATAATGATTAGTTTGAAATCATTAATATCTTCGTAGGGGAAGATTTAATTCTTTGTATACATCATGTTAAGAGATCTTAGACTTACATAAATTAATCTTAATATCTAAAAGGTTAAGTGAGGAAAAATATGCTAAATATTTAAAGAGTACTTATAAATTCATAAGAGAAGGATTTTTGCAAAAAAGATAAACCTTAAAGGATTTGAATGCTAAGAACGCACAAAAGGAATGGCTTTATGCAATTGGAAATGGATTCAGACTCACACACTGTTACATACCAACAAACTTGGAAGAAACTACCTTAAATTCTTATTGTTCAGTACAGCAAATATCAAGACATGGAGGAACTTGCACTTTCATACATGTTCGTGGGAGCAAAATTTGGAAACACTGCAGGACAATTTGGTAACATCTCTCTCTACTTAAAATACACGTATGTGCAAACTAGTCTTTCCACGAAAAAAACTTTTTTGCACATGCATAAACTTGCACAGATGCTCAAGAGATGTACATAAAATAGATGTTGAGCTGGGCATGGTGCTACTTGCCTAAAATCCCAGCACTAAGGAGGATGAAGGAGGGAGAGTGCTGTGAGTTTCAGGTCAGCCTAGGAAAGTGAGTTCAAGGCCAGCCTGAACTACATAGTGAAACACTGTGTCAGAAAGACTAAATAAATAAATAATTAATTAAAAGGGTTGACCTGAATGATTAACAAAAACAACGTGCTATTGCTATTCTATACTTCTCCTGATAAATTGTCTAGTTACATTTTTTATGTTATGATACACCAAACAGACTAAAAATACGTGGATCTTTATGGGCTAAAATGTAAGCATTTAATGTGATACTTAGTAATGCAAATGATACCTAGTCTTGTGTTAATATGACATACTTTTTTTGACATGCAACAATCACATTGGTTAATGCTTTTCACCTTGTTAAGTTCACAAATTGAATTGCACCCTTGAGCTAGTTATTTAGTAAATTCTGTTAACTGGAAGGGGTATTTGACTAGTTCAGTGCAATTTACCCCCACTATTGGACAAGAAAATTAAAGTTATCTTTTACCCCGACACCATTCTATCACTTTCCTATGGGACCCATTCCAAAGTAATGTTTAATACCTGAGCTAGGAATTCATTCTAAAATAAGTAGGTCTTAGTAATATGGAAAAGTGAGCTCTTGTTACTCTGATGAATACTTTATCTGGTTCATGTGAAAATTAAATTCTCCTTGCCCTTGGGCTGATCAGATCAGTCTTATGAGATGTTGTGTATCTTCCTCAGCCAAAACACCAGCAAGGTTATTGGTCATTAAATTATCCACTCTATAGTCCATTGTTATTTGATTTAAAGATGTCCTACAGTGGTGAATCCCACAGACCTATTATCACTATATTTAAGGATATTGCCTTTAATTTGTTTCAAATTTCCAAACCTCTGCATTGCCCCAGTCCCCTTTTTCCCTTGCTGAATCAAATTTCACATAGAACAAAATAGATGTGAACATTTTTCTTTGTGTACTGTCAGCTCGTTTGTATTACTTTTCTAGAATACTAGCAATTCTATATTTTACTACCTTGAGTGTTCTAACCCCCTCCAGCTAGTTCTTTATTTTAGCCCCAGTTAACTATCTTTTGCAAGATAGCATCAAGTTATCTTATCAAGATTTCAGTTCTGGACATATTCCAGGTTAAACAGTTAATGACAATGACAAATATCTACAATGACACGTGACCTTGAAAATGATTGACATTTAAATTTTGCTTGGATGAGATCTAAAATGCCAAAAGGCACAACTATGATCCAAAAATTTCATGCAGCTCTGCCAGCATTTTTACCTTTTTTTTTTATACTTTGTTTTTTAAGACATAAATGGGCAGAGTAACAAAGAAGGAAGGGGGGAAAAACAGATTTCAGAGTGAGACAGTAATAGTTTTGAATTTATTGGTATCACTAAATGTACCATTTTGGACAATTTAAGTAAACTGTATGAGTTTTAATTCTTTCTCTAATGTGAGTATAATGATGAATACCCGCCAAGTTGTTTAATATAACATAGGATGTAAAAGACAATTGAAATGTTTTGATGTTGTACTTAAACTAGACCATGAATGTTTTCTTATTGTTATAAATTACTATTGTACGGGAAAATTTTAAGAAATAGTTGAGAAAATTAAACTATATGAATTATATAAATAACAAAAATTCGAGTAGTCATTTATTAAAAATAATCATTAAACATAAAACTCATTTAATCAAATTTTTACCCCAACAACTTAGGTTTTCAAAACCAATTAAGGTAAACAATCATAGGTAAGGAAGGAAAATAAACACACAATTTTCAAAGTGAACCCTCGAGAGAAGAAGGATCATTGGCATTGGCCAAAACTAGTTTTCTTTGGGTTAATCAGTGACTTCTGATTTCATACGAGTTAAATCAAATGTTGAAAGAGAAATTCCCTAAGTTCTTTCTGGTTTTATTTTTCATGACTTAATGCGTAACCTTCCCAGGTGCTTCTTTCCTCTCTCCTTGTTGTTGTGTCAATGACTATAACTAGATTTGTTCTCTGTGTACTTGGGCAATCTCTATTTTACTTCTCATAACTTGAATGACATTGTTTTCTAGTTCCTGATTTGGGATTTTGTAAAGGAGAGTTCTAGTCACCTGCAGTGAGCTATAAAACTTTTAGCAGCTACCTTTCTCTAAAAAGCTAACTTTCTAACTTCTGTGATGTAAATCCTCATAGCATGATTTATTTTAATCCATCAATGTGACATTTATGAAAGTGGAGATGGAAGAAGGTGATTAGATCTCCATTGTACAGTTCTCACATACAGATACTATCTGCAGTAGACATAAAAGGACTGATAAAATAAAATGTGGCAAATTAATTAGAAATTGATACATTTTGAGTTTTTAATATGGCTTACTTCAGGTCAAATTGTTTAATTTTTAATGCTGTGTGGAAAAATCAACTTGCTAAATTTCTGATAATTTATTGGTTGATCCTTGTGAGCTAATAGGAGCTGACTCTATCTTAACACCAGCATTTAATTTTGGAATGTATGTTTAAAAAGCTGTGTCATTGGAAGATGTGGAATGTCAGTGTTTTCAGTTACTAGAAAGCTTGGCTCAGGGCCATGCCTGTAACTTCAGGGAAGAAAACAAAGAATTAACAAATGATACAGACTTAGATTAACTGTTAACAATCATATTTATGCTAGATATTATTGATGAATATTTTATTTTTTATTGTAAATATCTGTGTCAATATGCGTGTATATATTGCTTATCATAAGTACTTTATGAAATTAAAATGTTTTTATTGTCTATACATTTTAATTTCTGAAAAGCTAAAAAGAGTTACAAAAATGAGAACTCTCTTTCAATGAAATAGAAATATTTATATGCATTTCAAAGCAACTGATAATTACTAAAACGAATTTTGATTGTTTTCAAGTCTTTAGAAACTGTCAGGAAAATGACTGTAATTAGGACAATGGCCAAAATGATGGCATTCTCTTTGATAAATTATTTGTTATAAATGCCTAATTCTGATGACACTGCTTCACCTGTTACAAGAAATCTGTATAGGTACAGATGTGCATTTTGAAGAACAAAAACAAACTATAAAAGATTCAAATTCTCAGTGTCAGATCTAAAGACTAGAATAAAATTAACATGTAGTTTGCATATCAGTAGAAGGTAAATAGGGCAAGGTTGGTCTGAAGTAAATAAATCAAAGGAATAATACCAATATTATCACAAAATTCAGTTTTCACAAACATGCAAAAATATACATAGCTATGAAATTGAAAAAAAAAATCTTGCTCAGTGTCATGTTATGAATGAAATTGAGGTACACCCCTGTGGTTGTCTTGTTTTTAAGTAAGATAGAAACCAGCTTCATGTAGGCATAAACATCTTAAAGAGTGATGTTTATCGTAAAGAACATCAAGGTAGGTCAGGCAACAGAGAAGAAGTTTCAGATCAGCAAAATTCAGAATTAATGGACTAAAATGCACAGGCTTGTAAAAACGGCAACTTACAGTATATACAAATGGAAAAATCAATAATAGATCATCAGAAAGCTGGGGGCAACTACCCAATTTAAAAAAAGAAATCAAAAATCAGTCTCTGAGCTTATCTTGTTTCAGGTCTAGAATATATTGATTCAAAGACCATTCGAGGCCCTGTGATATCATAGTAAGTATGTGTGGTAATGATTCTCCTGGATTCTACTAAAAAGAATATGGCCATTTGAGCAAGTAAACATACAGCTGTCAAAGAGGAAAACCTAAATATTTTCAAGATTTTTTTTATAAGATATAATCTGTCACTAATACACAGATTCTCAAAGTCTTATACCCACTACACCATAACAGTCAGGTCAACTTGAATATGAGATTATTTGACTCATAGTGAATCTACTGGGTTCATGAAAAAAAAAAGTTCATTTTTCTTGTCCTTAAATGTTTAGTTGAAATATACATGATTTTCAGAAGAGCATCCATATTAGTTACTGAGCCTGTGGGAGAAAAGTTATAATACTAGTGAAGTTCATAAGAAAGCTTCCAATATTGTCTTGCCCTAGAGCAATAACAATATTAGTAATATTGTAGTAAAAAGTAATATTATTATGATAAAAAGTAATACATCATTGTGGAAGAGATTATTGTCACCATTAAAGATTTAAATATGCAGAGTTGTGGTCCCTGTATCTTTATTAATTGCACAGATTGACTGCTGCAGAAGCCAGAAATATTCATAAGAAGGTTAATAAACTACCCTAAGGTCCATAAAATAGTGTTCTCATATGTAGCTCCTATGCATATGTAATATCTTTGTGGAGATATACAATATACATATACATATATATATATATATATATAATCAACTATTGCTTAATTTGTGCATGTATTCTTTTCTATTCCTTTGAGAAAAAGATTAAAAAACAACTGACATTCATTCATATGTGACAGAGAACAGATTCCTGTAAAAATTCTAATTACAAGAACACATCAGGCTAGATATAATCTCGTAGTTACAGTTTTCTGATTCCCTACTAGTGACTAGGAAAGGAGCAGTGGTATATTCTGAGCTTTTTGGAGCTTCATTTGATATTTTTAAAGAAAAAGAATGGAAGAGGGAGAGAATACTAACTTTTAACAAGTACAGATAGGTAATCTTTCTAGGGCTGGAGGATGCAGAGGAAACTGGAGATTTGTAAGGGTGAGCTGTGTCAACACAGATGAAGAGTCCTTTTCTCATGTCTCTTTCTCAATTAAGACCCTGACTTTAGCAAATCAAATTTTCTTAGATTGCAAAATTATTTTTCTCTGGTGCTCTCTTATAGTTTTGCTTAAGACCTGAGTCTGGTTCTTGCCTTCTGTTTACTGGAGGTGAGTCCTTTTATCTCTTACCAGGAATGTCCACCGACTTTTAGATTTAACAGTGAAGGGATAATTAATCACCTTTCACCTCCCATTAATCTTCACCAAATCATTCATTGCCCAACGAACTGTACTGAGTTTAGGATGGCTCTTTCCAAGTCTTGATTCATTTACCCAGGTTTATTCCTTTTCTTTCACCACTAGGCCCTTCCATTTCAGGACTGCTGAAAGATTTGACAATTGTGTAGCTATTACAGAGATTATCAGTGCTCTTTCTCATTAGTTATCAGGTCCTAATTGGCAGCCAGTTAGTGGACAATTCTAGTGTAAAATTTATACTGTTTTCTTGGACACAGCAGTGGGGATTCCTTAGATAGCAGACTCAGAGATACAGATTTGCATGCTGGATATTTTCTGTGGAGGTTCTTTTCATCTATTTCTGTGGAAGAGTCAGAAGCATGATAGGAAGCAGAATAAGCTGGGCTGTATTTAATTCACATTATAGATCTTTGACTTAGAGGAAGCATAAAGTGAGACATACCATCTAGGTTTTCCTTTATTAGAGCAAGAGAGCTGAAGTCTAAAATCCCTGCAGTGACCAGTCACTATGCACAGGAGATATCTTGGAAGTGAATAAGTGAGACCAAATAAGACTGTCCTGTCTAAAGGAAATTTCTGGAAATGAATTTTCTGCTGCAAGAAATCAGTTGCCAATTCTACCAGCATCTGGGACAATAAGCTCTGAAAGTCAAAGTAAAGAGTAGGAATTGGGTGGAACAATGAATGCAATGTCCATGACAGGGGAGGAATCATAGAAGAAGTACAAGAAAAGGAGCCATTTCCTGTGAATAAATATGATTTCAAAGGTTGGGAAGACAAAGCTTACAAAACAAAGTCAAGGGACAACATAGATAATATCATGTCAAAAATGACAAATCAGTTATTTTTTCTGACCCTTAAGAAACATATGGTTGTGGAAATGGGAAATACTTTTCTGTATCAATGGAGTACTCTGTAACAAAACAGGGTAAGTAGTTTGAAATAATTAGCCTCTCTTTCTTTTTTTATTTTACGTTTACTTTTTTTATTTTAAAGAGAATAAAACAACACAAAACAGAACAAAGCAAATCGGAACAGAACAATGCAAGTAAACACGACCTCACAACAAGACAGCAGGAAATCAACAGTGGCTACCATAAGGTCTCTTCTTTTCTTTGTACCAGTTGTCTATACATTCACACACAATACAATCCAACAAAACAAAATAGTATGAAACCAATCAAAACAACAGAATGAGAGCACTATGGGACTTCAAAACAAGACAATAGGAAATCAACAATGGCTTCCATAGTGTCTCTTGTTCTCTTCAAAATAACTGTCCATACTCTCATACACAGTGAAATCAAATAAAACAGACTAAAACAAAAGAATGAAAGCATTACATGACTTCAAAACCAGATAACATGAAATGGACAATGGTTACTATAAAGTCTCTTTTTCTTCAAAATAGCTGTTCATATCATCACATATAAAATCAAACAAAACAGAACAGAGTAAAATCGATTAAACAGAAGAATGAAAGCATTATAGGACTACAAAATGTGATAATAGGAAACCAGCCGTGGTTACCGTAATACATCCCATTATGTTCAAACTAGCTGCCCATACCATTTGACACAGTAAAATCTAACAAAACAAGACAGAACAGAACCAAAGCTAACAAAGTTATGAAAACATTACAAGAGAAAATAACATTGGTTACCACCTTCTTCTCCTAGGTGTTTCTTCCCCTATCACTTTTATAATATCTATTGTGTTTTTGGATCTCACTAACTCCTGTTTTTTATACTAGTGTTCACC
>RJWT010006446.1:0-29123 GCA_004365215.1 Cuniculus paca | reverse complement strand
TTCATTGTTTGTTTTGATTGATTTTACTCTATTCTGTGTGGTTTGATTGTAATATGTCTGAAGGTGTAGGCAACTATTCTGAAGATAACAAATATTATGGTAGCCAATGCTGTTTCGCTAATATCTTGAAATTCTATATTGCTTACATTGTTCTGCTTTGTTTGTTTTGTTTTGTTATGTTTTGTTTTGTTTCTACTGTGTTAGTTTGTTGTATTTTGTTTGATTTTACTTATCCCTGATGGTATGGGCAGGTATACTGCAGATAACAAGAGCCATTATGGTAGCCTTATCAATTGCTTTGTTTTTTTTTTGTTTGTTTTTTTTCTTTTTTTTACACTGTTTCAAAGTCATGTTCCATGTTCATTGCTTTGTTTTGATTGACTTTACTCTGTTTTGTTTGGTTTGGTTGTTTTCTTTTCAAAATAAAAAAAAATTTAAAAACCTCTAGGATATTATAATTATTAATATTTCAAAAAGTATTATTTAATTGTGATGAGAGAACATATTTTATGTAATAGTAATTCTTTTACATATATTTGTCTCTATGACAGCAAAAGTTAAATATATCTTTGAAATGATTCTGTATTCTGCACTAGTAAAATGCTCTATTTTGTCTATTAGGATAACCTTATTAATTGAATTTTACAGCTTTTTTTAATTGAAATTTCTCATGGTTTCTTACCTTGTGAGATGCTTACTCTTTTGCTATGTGCTTACACAGCATTTTGTCAATTTTTAATAATATCACTCTTTTTGGTATTATGTTTTTGAAAATCTTAATGGCCCTACTTTGTTATTATTGCTTCCTTTTACTGTTTAAAATGCCTCTCCTTAAATATTGATACATTTTGTCTTAGTAGTTTGTTTGGTAATGGAAATACTAAATAATAATCCACATTTGAAAGCTTTAGGATAGATTTCATCAGAAAAGATACACAGAGAATTCTTTTCTTTGAAGATCTTAAAAAATATCCCTATCAAAGCTAAACTCAGGATCATGGTTACTCTTAAAACACTAACAAATTTTGACTTAGAAAGACGCCAGTTGTCATCACTATTAAAATTTGAATATGTGAACTATTCCATTGCATAGCATTACCAAAAAAGCAAAGTACAAATACTAGAAGACACAAAATAACCATTACAAATATTTACATGTAGATGATACAACTTTTAATTTGAAAAGGTAAAAGATTCAGCTTGAAACACAAAGCACATATGATAGTTTAGTAAGGCAGCTAGCATCCAATGCAGAAAACAAACAAAAATAATTATTAATTCTTTACCCACATTAACTAAATATCAATATCATTAGGGAAAGAATGGTGACATGTAATATATGCAACAGCGCTGCACATTCCTCTGCATGATTTTTCTACCAACTTTCAGATGTGACCCTTCGGATGTGACCCTGTCAACAGCCTCTTGCTGTTGACATTTAATCAGAATGCTGGGGACCACTTTGTCCATAAAATGCCAAAGGTCATTGCTCTAATCTTACTGCAGAATAATTTCTTTAACATTCCATAACCTCTTACATGAAAAATAGTATTACATGTATAAAATGTTATGAAATACACTGAGTACCTACTACACAAATACTACAATGGCCTCTGTTTAGTAGCTACTACAGATGCCATGTTTTACTTTCTAGCATTTGTTCCTCATGAGAAAGCTACAAAAGATACACAGAAATATTGGGTACAATATATTTTTTCCACAAATGCACACATGAATATACTACATTAAGAGAAAAAGAAAATCAATACCAAACACAAACCCAGATGTTTGAGAAGATTTATTTAGGAAAATAAGCAAGAATTAAGAACTCTTTATTTCTAAAAATTTACAAGTTTCTGTCCTACCTAAGATTTTAACAGCACTGCCCTGCCGCAACCCATGCGACCCTTGAGGTTCCTTGGGTGAAAGACTGCAAGAGGATGAGAAAATAAAGAAGAGGCAAACCTGGGATCAGGTGGACCCCTTACTTTCCAGATGAGAGGAAAGGAACTGACCCCTCACTGCAGGGGTGTTTATACATTTTAGTAACCTAATGTCACATGACATTCTGTTGTCCTAGCAGATGTTCAGACTGTCTTGGGGCTAGGTGTTCTCTGGGCCGAAGCAGTTTCTTCACGTGGCTTGCCCCAGCTGCTCTTTGTTCTTGGGATGTCCATGTCCCAGCCTTGCACGTGTGGTCAATTTCCAGCTTTGATGGCTCCAAACATATCCCTCTTTTTTGTTTTGTTGTTGCACATGATGGGTGGTCAGTTGAAAGTGGAGGAGCTGTGCTTGGAGAACTCCCACAGTTTAAATCCTGTACAGTCCATTAATCTGTAACAGTAGATAGTTACCAGTGTAGCCAACAATTGTCAGAAGGTGTTAGTGATTTGAACTTCTTTTAGAGCCAACATTTACTATGGCATTGTATTATACGTTTTATGATTATAATTTTCTAGAGGATGTTCAAGACCAAGTTAAGGTGAGATCTGTATAAAATGCAATCAGTTTCTTACTATCTATCAAGGTCAGTTAAGTCTCCTCAGGAATTACCTTGGAACCATGCATAACACCTCTTATCTCTTCTGTCAGTGTCACCATCTGGATGAGTCACAGCCATTGCTTGACCAAGTTGCTTTCTATGAAAGCTTGAGAGATTTTTTTTTTCTCCTGGTGACTCTCCTTAGGTACACAACATACCGATGATCACTTTCATTTGTGGTCTCACAATCTCCTTGATCAGAAGACCAGGGACTCACCAAGTACAGGGTGATACAACAGAGGTTCCCTTATATCCTGGGTCCTCATTGACCTCAGAGAGCTAGAGCCAAAATATTGGCTATCGCCTTAGCCCATCTATCTCTCTAATTTTTGGTCTCTAAAGCCTAGTTATTGAACATCCAGAAGAAAAGATTGATAACAGTACAGTGTAGTAGAGATAGTAAGCTTAACATTATTACCTTGTGTAAATATCAAGCACTTTACAACATAAAATAGAGCCATTATTTTTTAACAACCATGGATATTTTAACATTTCAGTACCTATAGAATGTTAGCAAAAAGTTGCATATTTTACACAGAAAATTAGAAATCAAAACCATACCTAATATTAAAGCATGACAATCATGATGACATTTTGTAACACACTTGAATTTTTATTTTAATATAAAATACCCTCTTTTTGGTTAATCCCTATCTAATGTATAAGAAGCTTTTATCTAACTTGTTTACCCTTAGTAAGCTGTATATATCATAAGTTTTTGTTAAGGCAGAGGTCTGAATCTGAAACAAAATTCTGTCACCATAAGTAATCTCTGTTTTACATTTTGGAAGACCTGTGCATCTACAGGCATGAATACTTTTAATATACCATGAGGTTAATAGGAATCATTTGTCATAGGCATATGAAAACCTTTGTATCAAAGCATCTTTAATAAAAAATCTTATTGTATTATTTCTTTTGATGATGACCAATGTGAACATATTACAATAATATATTTTTATAACTTTAGTTGGAGTGTCTCCCATAAGGCTATGGAGATCACTGGGGCCTCTGATCAATGAGTAAGAATTAGTTCAGTGTTACTAGGCAGCTGCTTTCTTATTCATTAATTGGAGTCCTGTCCAATAGTCCCCCTTACCCTAAGGGATTTTTATTTAACTATCTTAATAATAATTTTTGATGAGTTGTGAAAAATTCAATCATAACACTTACATCAATTTTTAAATAAGGAGAGACTCGTAGGCCCATAATAAACAACAATAAACATTACATTTACACAACTAATTTTAGCATCATACTGACCAGCTGGCAATCAGGTGAAAGCATGCTTTTTAAGTCTATGATCCGAATTAAACTTTGACTGAATGGTCCAAAATTGCAAAGTAAAAGGAAAGGAGAAAAAAATGTTGAGGAAAAAACAAAACAAAACACTGCTTTTCACAGAAAAGACAAATGGACAAACATGGACCGATGATCTGTACAGATTGGGACAGACACAAAAACAAGCAAGCGTACATCTTGTAGGTGTCTGTGAAAATGCTCTAAGTTCCTGGGGGTCTATTTACACATTTGTATCATAAGCCTCCACTGAACTAGCTCACTTCTCACACTCCATGTTTTTGGAGCTAAAACACCTGTTCAATTCCAGCACCCCATGCCCTCAGGGTATTTCTCAGATGCTCCTTGCCAATTAGGGCACTCCTGTATGGCACTTGTGCTTTTGGCTCCATACATGTGCACATCACTAGCTCAGCTGACTCCCAACAACTCTTTACAAACAGACAAATAGATACACAGGCAGACAAACATCTTACAAAATCAGAATGCACTCAATTATATTTTTAAGCTAAACTGAATTACCAGTTCTTACAAATTTAGAATTTATAACTACAAATTGATTAGTCAGAATTGTTATAGTTCAATAGCAGAAATCTCTTGCAAAAAGAGTTTGAAAAGGACAAAATCTTACCTATAATGACTTGTATTTTTATCTTAAGAATGCTAGTAACTTCTGTGTCCCTTACTTTCATTAAACTTTCATTAAACTTTCAGTTTGGTTATCTCTATACACTCTTATCACCTATTTAGACCTTAGACCTTTGTGGGTTTTTGTTTTGTTTTGTTTTGTTTTTATGGTTACCATCTCCTGGGCGTCTTGAATCAATTAATGTTGGCTTTAGCTTCATCCATTTCTGTCAGTTGTGACATGGTCTCTGAAGCATCTCTGTCATAGGACTGAGCATCACCTTCTCAACAGGTATAATCAACTCCTTCTCTGGGTTTGGGTCCATCATACAGCCAGACAGCAAGCTATGGCACCCAGTGAGGCCATTTAGCATTTCCTGGAAAAACATAAGCTTACCCTCAACCCCAAATTATCACTGGACTGGGTGTTTTTATTGTCCAGTATAAAGCTCTCTCTGAAGGACTCTTTTTAGCCTTCATTTGATTGCATTATCTTTCTGTTCTGATAGTTCCATTTCTATTAGAATTTCAAAATTTTTCAAATGGTATATATTGCCAAGTGAAATCTATTATGAGATGAACCCACCCTTTTGTTTTTGAAATTGAAATTGTGAACACATTTACAAATTTTTATATCTAATTTTTATATCTAATCTAAGGATTATGAGGAATTTCTGTGGTTAGGTACAGAGAAAAAGAACTGCATTTTGTATTTAGACACTTTGGGCTCTTATTTGCTGTTTGACATTCCCACCTTGGGCTGCAGTTCCCATTTTTTCACCTTGAGGTGGTGGGCACATTTGCTCATGTGCAGGCCCCAGGAATGGGCGGGCAGTGCCAAAATCCAGGACCACAGTGGAAATGCGTGCACCTGCAGGTGATGGGAAAAACTGAAGTGGCTCAAGTGTACCAGAGCAGCCCTGGGCCACTTTCCCAGTCCCATTTTCCCAGCCCTGGGCTGTGTGCTGCAGCACAGCTGGCAGCCTGGCCATTAAAAGGCTTGGTAGGCCCTGGTGGAATTTTCTCCATAGCACATGGGGTGAGGGGCAGGACCATTTGGGCTTTAGTCCGTCCATCTGCGCACCACCTCCTGTGATGGCAAGCAAACACCAACTCCACAAAGTAGGTCTCTGTGAGCCTTCCATCTCACCAAGCCAAGCAGGAATAGGCTGCCCCAGGGAAACTCGTGTTGTATACCATTTATCTGCATTTTTAAAGACAAAATCCTGAAATGTTTTATCTAGATTCTCATGGCTAGAAGTCAAATCAAGGAATATTTCACTATTAAAGGAACTCTCCTCCATGCCCTGCTGTTTTAAATTGATCAAATATTTGCATATCAAAAGCGAGTTGACTGCCTATATCAGCAAAGATGCTATCTCCAATTAGCATATCTTTTGTAATGGCCAAATTCTGAGCAGCATTGAGAGGCCTGATCTGTGCACAATTCAAAAAAATTTTCCTATTCGCAACAAATAATCCCCCAGCCTTAAACACACTTGAGCGATTCCTTTCCAATCATTTGGGGACATAATCTGTCATTTTAGGAGCTTTGTAAAACCCAGGACAAATGGGGCTTTAGGGTCATAGGTAGCAGTAGCTATTTGTGATTCAATTAAAAATATTGGGTGTTGTAAAATAGAATTCACAGCAAAGCTCTCCTCTTGTGGATAAGAATTATCTTCCATCTCTCCTTTTTTATCTAATTAAGCAAAATCAAAGGGCTTAAATTCTATTGAGGTTTCTATTGTTCTGCCATTTTCTCTTGCTCCGGACTTCATTTTAAAATATTGTTCCAAGCCAATTTCCTGTGACTATTTCAGTAAGCTTATAACCATTAAGATACTTCCTAATCAAAATCCATGAAAGAAATATAAGTACTGGAATCATGCATACAACAAACAGTTCCATATGCATTTGTGATTCTTTAGGATTTGTTTATCCTTAATTATACCACTAGTGAAATCAGTGCACCTCTTTCTTTTCCCTCTCCCTTTGGGAAGGGGTTTCTCACGAGCCTCACAAGCCCATTTATAACTGTGGCCCTAGAGAATAAGGTTTTGTTTCAATGCATCAATCTTTACACCTGAGGAAGTCAATATCAATACAGCCCAATGATGAATATTGACTTACACCAATACATTTCTCTCCCTAGTTGTGTGCAAATGAGAAATGTCCCCTCACCCTCTATCTCTTACCCTGTCCATGTTCAGGTGTTATATGCCGCAGCCCACATGGTCCTTGAAGTTTCTTGGGTGAAAGACTACAAGAAGAAGAGAAAATTAAGAAGAAACAAAGCTGGGGTCAGGTGGAGTCCTTTTTCTCTGGATGGGAAAAAAGGAACTGCCCCTTCTTTGTAGGGGCATTTATTTATGCATTTTAGCAAGTTAGTATCACATGACATCCTGTAGTCCTAGTAAATCACTGTTCAGATTGTCTTGGGGCTAGGTTTTCTCTGGGCTGAAGCAGTTTCTTCATGTGGCTTGTCCCAGGCACTCTTCGTTCTTGAGATGTCCATGCTCCAGCCTTGCACATGTGGTCAATTTCCAGCTTCAACAGCTCCCAACCCTGACCAAGGGTTATATGATCATGTTTCCTTATCTTTTGTCTTTACTCTTGTTTCTCATCTATTATTAATTTTTCATTTATTTGGCTATTTACATTTTTTCTGCCTCACAATCAATCCTAAAGCAGATAAACATAAGTTCATATTAATTTTATGTTGAAAAATCTAAATTTCTGCTCCTCTGACAACATGAACATTATCTATGTTACTGAAGTACATGTACATAATGAAATACAGTATAACAAAAACATCAGTTTCCCATTATGATATTGCTTTAAAAGTCTATTAGACCATGATTTTCTATTCATGTAAAATAAAATTAAAAAGGATTGTGGTACCTATCTAAGAATACATTAGCTAATACAATGCATTGCTCAATACAAATACACATTTCTAATAATAATGAAAAATATGTTCTTGGAATTTTAAAATTTGAAAACAAAATAGAAAAACTTTCATTGCCAACCTGATATTTTAGCCACATCTTCAACATTAAAAGTTTATTTTTAAGTACATAAAATTATAAAATTCCACTTTTAGTTTGTACATTTCATGTGCTTACATACACATATATATTATACATTAGATTACCAGTTTGGATTTTTTTTTTTTTTGTGGCACCAGGGATCAAACTCATGACCTTGCTCTTGCCAGGCAGGTGCTTAGGCCACTGAGCTAAATCCCTGGCCCTTGTCTTTTTGAGACAGGGTCTCACTATGCTGTTCAGGCTGGCCTTGAGCTCACTTTGTAGCCCAGGCTGGTCTCGAACTCGCAATGATCCTCCTATCTCAGCCCTCCCAAATGCTGGGATTACAGGCATGAACCACCATACCAGGCTCACTTTAGATTTTTTTAAATGCAAATGATTGACACAATGATTATATTGCATGTTTATACGAACTTTTTACATATCAGCAACCCGAATCAATATACTTCTGTGTATATCAAGATAATTTTATATATGTCACTAATATTAAAATGTTTTTCAATAGTTCTTATTTCAAACAATGCTTTCTTAAAATTCACTAATTTATACAAAAAAGAAAAAGTGCTTGGAAAGGAGAAATATCATAAACACAGAATTTCTTGTGTACTGACTTTCCTGTAAAATATGCAAGATTGTCATGGAAATGCTCTATGGACCCAATGGATCTGCATCATTGGACCCATATCCCAGCTGCCTCAGCACAGAACAACAGGCCTGTCTCAGCTTACTATTCCCCCAAATCAAGACACATGAGTGACATGAATGAAAAGCATTTGCAACTGTCTGGCAAATAAAAATGATGAAGCTTTTCATTAATAACTGAGAATTCCAAGCTTTCACAAGAAGCGACACAAAGTAAATGGTATATAGTAGGAGGGAGGCCATCACAATTTGCAAGGCTTTTGTGTGAGCCATGGTACTAGCGTCTCCGAATTCACTGACATTGCGCTGCATTCTCTTCAGATGCTTCCTCAGGGAGAAGATGAGCAGGAGGAAAGTTGTCAGGTTTACAATGAAGGGTAAGGATAGAAGCATAGTCTTGGTGAATGGAAGAAGTTTGTAAAATAGTGCAGAGTCACGGGAACTGTAAGACAAATTTCCTTTATATGCATCAATCATGAGATCAACACTTGCATTTACAGATACGATATTTAAAAACAAGAGGACTAGAGCCACAAGTAAGGTCAATAAAACCACCTTTTTAACTCTCCATTTTAAGTAGAGAAAAATAGAGTTAGAAAAATTTGCTATCTTCAAAAAATAAAAGATGCTGAGACTTGTAGCAAGCCAGAGGCTAAAATGGCTGATAATTATCCGGGTAATAGCAATCATTTTAAACATATTTCCAGTCATCCACAAAACTGGATGCTGCATAAATACCCACCAGTCAAGTGTTGCTAACCAGAACATACCCATTCTGAAGATTGCCAAAGCAGTGAGGATTTGATCAGCTGAAGATAACTTTCTCCTCTTTACCAAGTCTGTGCAGTTCACTAGGGCTATGAATCCATTTATTAAATATCCAAGTATAAATTCCAAATTAAAAATTATTGTGAATATCTTCTGTGCATTTCCCATAGTCTAAAAGATAATGCCCCAATGTCTCATACCACTGGTAAAGAATTGTTAAAGCAATCATCTAAAATGCTCTGTACATCTGATTTTTGAAAAGTTGCAAGTTAGACCCTTAAAATCTTAAATATACACTGTCATGCAAACAAACATCAATATTTGTTAATGATTCCATTTTCTTAGTGAAAATATCCCAGAAAGCATAGCTGAGGTTTCTCCAGATACTATTTATGTTCCACAGCAGTTTGGAGTCTTTTGTAGCTGATGGAAACACTAAAACCTCATCAGCTAGCATGCAAATGATGACATATTTGTTTACATTCTTTTGTTCATTTTGCATTATCCACATATTTTAATCTGACTTCTTGACTTTCAGGCAAGAAACAATGCAAACTGACTTTACAAACTAAGTTACATAGATGACAACAATAATCTAAATCTATGCCTAAATTGAAATCCTTCAAGAACTTCAATATTTTGATCTGCACAGGGACCTATGCACACATTATGCAAAGTTCTTACATTCGGTTACCTAATAACATCATGAATATCATTATTCCTCAAAGGATGATACTGGGAATAGTAATTAGCATTTTAATTTTTACAAAGGCATGCATACACACAGAGATATACACTCACACATAAACCTGCATTTATCTGGACCTGCTGTTTAAAGGTAGTTTCATACAAGTATTAGGGAGCATTAAATTTAAATGTATGATGGATTTGAACTATTTTCTCCCTTTATGTGAAAAAAGATTGTAATTTTTCTGCTATCCCATAAAGTAGTGAAATGAATGAGCTCATCCACATAGCAAAAACCTTCCTTGTTCCCTGCCTCTCCCTTGAGCAGTAAGGCACATTCTCCTCTCAGTATGAAGACCTTTAGCTGTTACGCACCACCATTTCGCATCAATACCTGCCCTAAGACAATTCCTACAGGTGCCCAGTTACATGAAGAACCATGGGCTCCCCAGTCAAAATGGGAAATAAGCAACATGACAATGTTGTTGCTATTAAACAGCTAATAAATACGAAAAGCATAAATGAAACAAATTCAGCAACAACAACCAGAGTGGTAGAAGAAACGTAAAACCTCAGAGATGTCAGAGGAAGACATGTGGTGTTCTAGTGTGTAGGGTCCACCCATCATTCAATCCTCTAAAAGGGTACTGAGCATAGAAAGTGAATCTATCATGTCTTGATATTTTTCACAAATGGTCTACAGTTAGGGTAGACATTGAAAAAGCATAATGGAGTGGCCATTTTTAGAGAATAATCTCCTAAGACTAGAAATAGAAAAATTCGTTGGTTAGAGACAGAAAGTTGCCCCTGGTTTATCTAATTCAGGAAAAAATGGATGAGCTCAGGAAAATAGAGAGAGACCAAGACCTTTTAAAAAGACAAAGAGCAATGCCAGCAGTCATGGAGTGAGGCTGTGTGACCTGGGTGCTGGTATTGGAACTTCATGAAACTTTGGAAAAGACACAAAAATTGGGTCCCCAGCAATGGCTACACTCACCCCAGAAGAGCTCTCCGTAAGAGTGACCACTCTATGTGTTACTCTGGATGGAAATACTGTGGCTTTCCATCAGAACTTTCCCTAGGAGCAGTTGCTCCTAGGGAAAGAGTCTTTTCCAGACAAGGATAATTCATAAACATTGCATCCAGAAAATAAAATAACAAGTTATTTCCTAAGAGAAGGCAGTGTTTTTATTCACTTCAGAGTCAGTGTTGAATGTACTCAAATGTGCCAAAAATCAGTGTATATTTTTTAGTTTTTTTCACTCAAGAAAGGTTTATGATTGTACTAAATCCAAATAATCTAAAGTTGTAAATCAACAATAATTCCATGTAATTACTTTTATTTACTTACAGCAATAAGTTTACAATGATGGTATGTTATCCATCAATAACTACGCTGTTATTTTAAATGAATAAATTAATCATCGCTTTGATTTAGCAGAAGTGAAAGCAAAAATATAATTGAAACTGCTTTCTTTCCCTTAGATTTTTACTAATATTATTATATGTTTTACTATTATAAAAGTTAATGCATATACATTGCATAAATTAATGGAATTAACTGCATCATTTGCATATATGCATATATTGTTCTTTGATATTCTCCAGGAACTTTGGTATTTAAAGAAAAAAATATATTTTCCAATGTGAAATAAGCACATGATAAACATATAGAGCTACAGATAGATTTGAATAATTGGCATTACCGACCTCTGTGGAACTGTACCTTCTCGATAAGACTGAGATCACCAAGAAGATCAGCATAACTGGTTGAAACATGAAGAAATGGGCTCTGGTCTCTGTGATGTTTTCTATTTTAGTAGGAGAGGAAAAACTAGCAAAGGAGACAGACAGGTGGTGTTCAGTGAACAAGTACGCAAATAAGGAGAGAGCAGTGACCTAGAAAATAAGTGATTTTACCTACTGCTTCTGATAGGTTTTTCAGGATGTAGACTGAGTACAGATAGCAGAGACTTGACAATTTTGCAACAATTAAATTTAGGGATGTGGTGAGAGGAATAGTGTATGGAGTAGATTCATAAAGCAACAAGTGAAGAGACTTTGTAGTCTGATAAATACTATAATCCAAGGGGAAAAAGAGCTTAAAATTTGACTTATGAATTTGCCTTTTGAAGGGGAAAGTCACAGTCCCTTCCAGTTCTTAGCAGTGAGCCAATTTAGGGAACCAGAGTTCAGTAAGGGAAGTCTAAATTCCCTCGACTAAGGACCATGAAAGCACACCATGAGAATATTCAAAATGCGCTTATGTGATGATTATCAAAGACCTGTAGTCATCAGATGTCAGTGTCCAGAGGAAAAGGCACATATTCTTTTTACCTGGGACTTCTGGGAATGGGGCCTGAACTGACAGTACTATGTGGGGAACGAAAGAGACCTTGTGATCTATTACACACAGCAGATTTATGAATATCAGATTCTCCTGAGAGCTTTGGTCAAAGTTCATTATAAAATTGCTCAAATGGATTTGTAGTTATTTACTTAATGCTGAATTTACAATTAAAATACACAGATTTGGAAGCTTATAAAACTCGCACATTTCTTTCAGACCTATAGACTAAGTGACACTGTAAACAAGACTGAAAGGAATTCTGAAACTCTCCCCTTCTGGCAGACAAGGAATAAAATATTCACAATCACATTCTTAAAAGAATGGGAAAGATGGACGCCACAAATAAATGTCAAGCTCAGACAGGTGATCCTTGTCATATACATATTGAATTAAAGTGTCAAACTATGTAAAGCCAGCTTGACTATAGGATGACTTTTAATTAACATAAATTTACATTGCTCTGGCTGACACTCTCCGGGGAACCAGCACCTTTACTAGGTAGAACATCATAGCCTCTGGCACTTTTTATGTGACTATTCAATGGGTGAAAGTTTTAGTCTATGCTCATTGTGAAGAAAAAATCATAAAAATAAAATTGAGTTTTCAGAATAAGAGTACTCTTTATGGTTCATTTTGGGACCATGTACTTTTGTGGACAGCAGTTTATTTTTATTGTTCATTATTTTATGCTAGTAGTGAAGATGAAAACTGAGAAATACATTCACTCATTCTGCTATAACTGAGCTACAACCATTTCTCCTATTCTGTTCACATTTTGAAAAATATCATGTTAATTCTGTATATTGATGACATTGTACTAATTGACTTTTGTACACAGAAATGTCAAGTTTTTTAATATCTATCTATCTATCTATATTACTGTGCCATATTACAAAGCGAGAGTAAATTCGAAGAAGAGAGATAAATGTGAGAATATTCAGGAAATTTTTATGTGAGTAAGATTTTTTTTTTTTTTCGGCACCAGGGATTGAACTCACAACCTTGCGCTTGCCAGACAGGCACTTAGACCCCTGAGCTAGATCCCCAGCCCCGGTGTTTTTGAGACAAGGTCTCACTATGCCATTCAGGCTGGCCTTGAGCTCACTTTGTAGCTCAGGCTGGTCTCGAACTCACAACGATCCGCCTGTCTCAGCCTCCCGAGTGCTGGGATTACAGGCTTGAGCCACCACGCCTGGCTTTGAGTAAGATTTTTAGAGAATCAGTTGTCTGATCCATATGTGTAAGCACCCTTTCTAAATCAAGTGGTATGTTATCTTGTATCTCTTATCCCTAAAAACATGCCAAAGTATTTGCTGAAACCCTTTATATTTTGGGGCCAACATATAGTATATTTGGAGATATATCTCTGACCTAGAAGTTTCTCAAGCAGACCTAGAGCAACTGAAAATTCTTCAGCAGGTGCAGCCTGCTGTCTCAGCTGCTAGGCCCATTTTGCAAATTATTCAGAGGTTTTAAAACTGATAGAGGCCTTTGGCATGCCAAGGATAACTGAAGAAAAAAAACCCAAACTCTCTAGCATCACTTAGCTTCTATATTATTTTTTTCAGCACTGATTAATACAACAAATAGACCCCTTCGAGCTAATACAAAACACCGATGATGAGCTGGGCGTGGTGGCTCACGCCTATAATCCCAGCATGCGGGAGGCTGAGACAGGAGGATCATTGCAAGTTTGAGATCAGCCTGGGCTACAAAGTGAGATCAAGGCCAGCCTGAACTGCATAGTGAGACCTTGTCTCAAAAAGACAAGGGCTGGGGATTTATCTCAGTGGCCTAAGCATCTGCCTGGCAAGCATGAGGTCATGAGTTCAATCCCTGGTGCCACACACACACACAAAAAGAAACAAAAACAAAAAAAATTGATGATGTATTGTCACTATGGCCTATCTCCATGACTTAGGCAACCCTTCATGTTCATTCCATAAATACATGTGAATGCTACTTTCCAGGAATCAGATTTAAGACTGAGGCGAGACAGAAGAGAAAGGTCCTGTGCACACCATGAAATATTTGTTCATTCTTCTGTTTTGGACAACTGTGTTGTCTTAAAAGACACATGGCTGGCTACAGCTGCATTAGTTGCCCCTAGGCCACTCTGGGAGACCTGGGCTTTGGCAAGCTTTGATCCTTGTTCCATCCCAGATGACTGTGCCCCCTAGCCTCTCTCAATGCCTGTGTCCTTCTGTAGCTACTTCACCTGTCCCCAGTCCATGAGGAGCATCTCTCCTGCCCATGACTAAGATAAACTATGATTAGCTGGTAAGATAGTGAAGGTCCATGATTCCACGGTTTTTTCTACATAAGCATTCTCTCCATTCCCTGAAGGAACCCTGATGTTTCTCCTTGTGGTGCATCAAAAGAGTTAATAAAGCTTCTTGGAGATGCATATTTTCCTCTTCATGTTCTATTTTTGCTGCATTATTTATCAGACCCCTGACTTCTCTGCTAAAGAGCAGATATCCTTTCAGTTATTCAGTATTAGTTTTGTCTGTCCTCCAGTGAGTTGTGTCAGAAATGTACAGTTTTATTGTTACTGAAACAGATGTGTTTTGCTTACCAGTTAGTATGCCATTACTGCAACAAAGTGTTTCATAAAAAAATAAAAAATAACTTATTCACCTAGTGACTAAGCATTGGGAAATAGGACACCCTTGTTACCAATGAGCTGAACATTCTTTTGCTCTTTTTTAAAGAATTTCCAGGATAAGATATTCATTATACTGCACGATTGTTATTTGTTCAATTTCTTGAGAGTTTAAAAGGTGTTAATCAAAAAGTTTATTTAGATAAGATACTAAAATACATCAAAATAACATTTAAGGAAGGAAGCTTGTTATTAACCAAACATTAAAGTGTCAAATAGCATTTTTTTTGTATAAACTAGAAAGTCAGAGAGTAGCATATTATATCATTTACAACAGAATACACAGGATGCAAATTTATAAAATACTTCTCCATGTTCTTCAAACTTACACCTTTTAAGTTTCCTTTACTTTTAGTGCTTTACCTTCTCTACCCTTCATACCCCCAATATCCCTTTATCAAAGCTGTATTCTAATGCTATTTTGCCTAGAATTGTGTGATTGCTGGTCTTTTGTTCTGAAAAATATTTCTGTTTGTGTAAGCCTGTAGCCTCAGTATAAACCCAGAAATAGGAGATCAATGTGATCTACAGATTTGGTGCTAGATATCATTTTCATTAGTTTGTAAGTCTTAATTTATCTCATTAATTTCATAAATTATTCAATTAATTGTTTTCTCTTTTTTATTCTTTTTTCTTTTTTTGTACTACTAGGAATTGAACAAGGGCCTTTGCACTGACCTACATCTCCAATAGCTTTTCATTTCTTTATTTTGAGACAGTGTCACCAAACTGGACAATAGTTGATATTTTCTTTTATTAATTTTTTTCAGTGATTGTCAAAACCCTGTGATATATTTTGGTTAAGTTTATACCATTAAAAAGTACTCATTTTAGAAAATAATAATTCAGATCTGCAACATATATACACACAAACGAAATCATCCACAAAACATTCTCTTGCTTTCTGAAAGTTTTATGATACATTGCTATAATTAACCAGTCCTTTATTGTTACACATAAATGCTCAATGAAGGAAAACACTTTTAAAGTTGCTCTTCCATCACTAATTAAGGCCAGGTGGCAGGTGTTAAGAGTAAATATTCATGTAGTCTCTGAGTTTTCTGGGCAGAATTGGAGACCTCAGCAACTGTAAAAGACATCTTGCTCACTGCTTTGTTGATATAATTATCAGGAGGAAGTGTTTGTCTTATATCATGATCAGGAAAATGACCTAGAGGATGACACCCACAGAAGCTCTAAATATGCAAGTGCCTGCTTGGGACATTATCCACAATGAGAGCACCTTTAGATTTCAAAAATTTGTAGTCGTTTTTCAGTTTACTGGCATAATAAATCTTTTCTTTCTGCTCTGCAAACTTACAAGCAATGTGAGCTGTATGACTCTCCAGTGCAGAAGCTTGGATCTGGCCTAAGTATCCCTCAGAATTGAAGGATTTGTGAGTATCCTCTCTTCTGGTGTCTGTTATTGGACTTGTGCATAGAATCTATTAAAGGCAGCTGGAGCATAAATAAAAAAAGGCAAATGCTTGAGCCTGAAAAACTATTATTAAAGACCATCAATCCAAATGCAAGAGAGAGAAAAAAGGCAGGAGGTATCTAACACCTTTTACCTGTTATATGGACTTTTTCTTTTTAGGTAATTACGCATAGAACTTTTTTTTTTAAATAATCATTTATGGCTTTGTTTATTTTTGTCCTGGTTGACACAGGTGACTCCCTTCTTAGCCTGACAATTTCCACTTCTTGTCTCTTAATGTATTTCCTTTGTCACTGAAGGCATTGTTGATCAGTGCCTTTTGCTATGTCCTTTGTTAAGTCCTGTTAGTCTGTTGTTAGGTTCCCAGTGGTCAGTGAGATCAGATTGGACCCGGTAGATAATTATAGTCAGTGTTAAAAACCCTTTCCAGCTGAATTTCAGTAATAATAAATGATTAGAAAAACTGATGCTTACACTAAATTTACCTAGAGTTCACTGTCAAGTTTAACTGCATCTATTCTGAAGGCAATACTCAGTGCCTTAAAATATCAAAACTTGAAACAGGGGCTGCTTACCAAGTTTACAAGGAAAATGTAAAAGAAACTAATAACAGACAAACAAATATAATCTGTAAAATACATTTGAGGTAAGAAATATTTCAGCTTAGATAATCAAAGAAAAATAACTTGTCTATGAAATAAATTTTGTTCTGTGTCTTACTTTTGATGTACGCGACCCCCGGGATGAGCAAAATCCACGAGACACTCGAAGAAATTTTGGAATGGAGCGTTTATTGCCAGGCCTGGCGACGCAGTCTCCCTAGGAATCGATTCGGGACTGCGCACCTCTCAGTGGCCTGGAGAGGCTTATATCATATCAGAACAAAGGGAGGAGGGGTTTTGTAAGCGCGGGTACAGAAGCAAATTGCATTTATCAGTTTAAATGACCACTATGTTTATTGGGGACGATGGCTCTGGGGGGGTCTGAGGTTAGGTGACCGTGGTTACTTTCTGATATGGACTGCAGATGCTCTGGAAAGGCTCGTTCTGCACATTCCTTGGACATGAGACAAGGTGGTTATTGTCGTTTTGACCCAGTTTTCCGGTCAGCCCTGTCCTTGGGCAATCTAAAATTGTAACTATCTTTAACTTCAGAATACTTGGGAAAAGGGGATGTGGGTCACCACAAGAAACAGGGAGGGGGCTCTTGGCGCAAAACGACGCATACAGAACAGGAAAGCGGCGCTATATTAGTCATAGGTTATAACAACTTTTTCTTACTGCTGAGACAAATTACCTGACACTAGAAGTTAAAAGAGGACAAGTTTATTTAGCTTATAGTTTGCAGAGGTTTCAGTCTGTAATCAGCTGACTCTAAGGCAGGCTGACATGGCTGAGGGGCAACCATTCTTAGTAACAGAAGACAGCAAAAGCAACAACAGCAAAAAAGGGGGTGGGGAGAAGCAAGCCTCTTTTGCTCACCCGAGGGTAGGTGTAGCACTCAGATCATCTCGCCTTCATCTTGCACAGGCTGAAGATGGTTACAAAGTGAAGACCCTGACCCCCTGCTGAATCAAGATGGAGCTAAAAATGCTGTAACTTTGTTCCTAGAGATGAGGGCATGAAAACAAGAGGTCCAGGTTTAACAAGCTGTCTTTGAAAATCCCACCTCCCATGACTGCATGAGGCTTTGGAGGGACATCTAGACACAAACCATAACATTCTGTCAGAAAGGTACATTAAGCATATTTATAGAGTTCTTTTCTGCAAAACAATATTAATAACATATGGGGAGAAAGCATACCATTTAAGCATGCCATTACTAACAATTAAAGTTAGTAGTAACTAGACTGCATTTTTTCTATTGCTGTGATTGTTTTTAATAGTACATGCAAAAACAATGCAAACATTTTGAATACAGACCACAAAATCTATGACTGTTTGTTGAATACATATGTTCTTGTCAATGTACTTTGCCCTGTGACTTGGTGGGTGTTCATATACAGTGCAACTGAAAATATGTCTTTAATACAGTTGTCTTTAAAATATCTTTTCTTGAAATTTTTAATTCTAACCATGTTTTAAGCCAGACATGGGGGCACACACCTGTAATTTCAGCACTTGGGAAGATAGGCAAGAGGATTACTGTGAGTTCGAGGCCAGTCGGGGGTACAAAGTGAGTTGAAAGCCAGGCGGAACTGGACAGTGAAGCCCAGTCTCAAAAAGGCAAAATAAATACATAAATATATAAAATAAAATAAAATGAAAATAAATGTTTTGAGGTGAGGATGAATAAAGAAAGTGTCCTTTGCGGACTCTAGGAAACATATCTCTTGTCAGCTAAATGACTGTAACTATTAACATAGCAATTCAGCAAAACAATCTAGTTAATTTCATTGCATGTTAAGACAGAAACCATTATTGACTTCACTATAAAAGAACAACCAGACTCTAACATAAGGCATATCACGTGATAGTCCATTTAGCCAGAATGATAAAACAAAACTTACTTATAAAAATTGGAACACATGTCTAAGTAAACCCTAACACTCTCAAGATATAACTCCTTTCTTTCTTTCTTTCTTTCTTTCTTTCTTTCTTTCTTTCTTTCTTTCTTTCTTTCCTTCTTTTCTTGGGGAGAGTGGGGTACTATACCAGGAATTGAACTCAGGACCTCCTGCTTTGCCAGTTAACTTTCTTAAATAATTCAAACCTAGCAAAAGACAATAGACAACAAAATAAACTCTTTTAATAAAACTAAAGCTTTGTTAACCTAGCTTGGCCATAAATTATACCAGGAACACATCATAAATACATCAGCAAGAAATCCTGAAATCGCATTTTATTTGTAAGTGCTAAAGACCCCAGCTTTATTCCTGTTCATGCTATTTTGATCACAATTTTTAAATCTAAAAAGCACATTTCCTTAAACAGGTTTTTACTCAAAAGATACACTGTTAGGATACATGATCAATGAAAAAAATGTCATTTCAAACATGGGTTACCAGAAATTTAGAAAATCATGTTAATTTGTTTGGTCTATTTTAGGCCAGTGTAATGGCTTGTATACAGACATCTCCCTAAAGACTCATGTGGTTGTAGGTGGGACTTTTCACTGGGGCTTTCCAGAGGTAGCTGAATCTGGAGTGTGTAATGCTGTGATCAAGGGCGTGTGATTACTAAATTAGCCCACTGATTGGTTTGGTATAGTTCTGGCTGTGGGTAATGGGAGGACTCACCCTGAATGTGAGTGCTACACCCTGGATAAAATATAAGGGGCAGAAAGAAGGCTAATGTGGTCAATAGTCATTTGCTGATGCTTCTTTGCTACTTCTCTGCTTTGCTGTTTTCTGCCTACCATGACCTACTTTTCCTCTGTGATGCCCCTCTGCCATGCCATGCTGCTTTGGAACCAGCCAATTATGAACTGAAACTTCCAGGAACTGTGAGCTACAGTAAACCTTTCCTCATTTACTTTAGCTGTTGAATATTTTGTCTCAGTGATGAGAGAAAAATAATTAAGACAACCAGGGATAAGAAAAGAAATGCCAACTAAAATTAGATTTAGTAAATTTAAGCATTCTAACAACATGTTTTTAAAAACAATTATAAACCTTTTAGAAAGCAGGGTATATTTATCTATTTTTTGACAAATTGTCACCAGGAAACCTAGTGCCAACATGGTGAGAAACCAGACCCTCTCTCTTTTATTTTCAGTGTTTTGTATCTTTGATGAAAGAATTCAATCAAGACATTTAGGTAGAGTGACATCCCATGTCCACATAAGAAAACAGACAGACCTGGAGCACTGCTCTGGCCCCACATGAGAGCACAGACTAGCACTAGAGGAGCAGTGCTCTGGCTTCAGGAGATCACAAAATGGGGCAGCAGAAGCAAGCACTAACCAACTGACCTGATTATGGAGAGCAACACCCTGGAGAGAAGACAGCATCTAGATTCCATGACTGTAGACATTCTTTTCTCTTGTGGCCTACATTCAGCAGAAAATAGAGGACTGATTTTTCTCCCTATCTAACAGTGGAAGCATTAACATGCTCTGTCTTGAATGGTAAACACAGTCTGGGAGTAATTAACAGAGAGGCCTCTAGTACAAGAAGGGCACTGCAAAGACTGATAGGCCCTAAAATTAGGGAAAGAAATGATATTTGGCTGGAGGCATGGAAAGACTGCAAATCCTGGAAAGAAACCACTCATTCAGTAATGGGATTTTTTTCTTTGACTCAGTCATTTTTTTAAATTTTTTTACTTTGTATTATTTTTATCTTTCCTTCTTTCTTTTCTTTTGGCATTTGAGTTTTTTCTCTCTCTTCATTTTTCTCTTCATTTAGTTTCTTTTTCTTTTCCTTTTCATCTTTTTCCTTTCCAACTTTCTCTCTTCCTTCTTGAATTCCTTTTATTTCTTCTTTGTTGCTTTTCTTCTTTTTTCTTCATTCTTTCCAATGACTATTCTCCATTATTATTAATTTCTATTTATTTCTCAATATGACAACCTCTCTTGCTTTTCTTCCCTTCTTCTCATAACTCAGGAATTAATTTTTCAAATTTCCCTTTTTTAATTTTCTAGTACCCCCACTCTTCCCACCTTTACTAGTATAACTACTAAGCTTATGAATCTCAAGATAGATAGCTAATTTTAGAGTATTACTATTTAATACTGTGCTATTATTAGTAGAGGTAAAGTTGTTCCATTTAATAGATATTTACTACAGATCAATATTAGGTCAATATTTGGTTTGTCTTAGTATTCATAGAAAAATTAAATATTTTATATAGACAAGGTGATTTTTTATTGGTTATTAGTGTTTGTCAATATTCACTTTATATTTAATGCTATGATTCATGCTAATTTTATTACAATAGATAAGGTGACATAGCTGTTGGTATTATTGGTTTTCTTGAGATGCCAATATCTAGAGTGTCCTGGAGTCACTAATGGTCATTAATATGACCATTGCAAGAGAACTGGGTCCTAAGCCAAACACTGCAACTTCACATCTCAAGTAAACAGAGGTGCTTGGATTCATGGGCAGAGTTAAAGTCCCATAGTTAGTCACACCCAGAGGATGTTTCTAATAAGCACTCATTAAATAAATAATTCTCCATGCTAGAAACAAAGCTTTCCACTGTGATGAACCCACAGCCTTAACACACACAAAAAAGTAGAAATACAAGAAGACAAACTAACAAAATGGCTCCCAAAATGCTCAACTCCCCTAAAACTGACATATGTGGAATCAAGGGAAGAAAGCAAGAGATTCACACTTTAATTGTTCAAAATGGTATCAGGGGAGATAACAAAACCATTCAATAAAGCAACTAGAGAGCTCATGGAAGATATAAATAATCAAGTAATGGGCCAACTAAACAAAATAATCAGAGTCTAAAGAAGACATATAAAAAATCTAAAAAATTAAGAAGATAAAAGAGCTAAACAAATAAGAAAACAGAAAAGCTTTAAAATTGATATAAAACATACATTGCAAGAATAGAAAATAATTGGAATCTATAATAATATGGTTCCAAGTAAAAATTCAAGCAATTAAAAATTTTATGGATAGTATGGGCAGTAGAAGTGGAAGTGACCAATATGAGAACAGGATCTCAAAACTAGAAGCTAGGTCTCATTTTTGTGATCAATTATGAAAGATATCTTAAAAACAGCCAGATAACATGAAACATTGCCCCAGCAGCTCTTAGATGAGGCAAAGAAGATTAATCTAAGATTATTTTAATTATTGAAAATTCAAACAATAACAAATGGCATATAAAATCTGAAATAATAGTCAAAACTTTCCAAACAAGGTTAAAAAACAAAATTTGACATAAAAATAAGAGGCATATACAACCCTAAATACTCATGATCAGAAAATTATCTCTCCACAACAAATCATAGTCAAAATCATAGAGGTCCAACACAAGAACAGAATCCTAAGAGTGGTTAGAGAGAAACAGTTAATCACTGATAAAGGAAAATCCATTAGACTTACAAGTAGACTTTTCAACACAAATCTTAAAGACCAGTAAAACTTGGAGCGAAGTGTTTGAAGCCCTGAAAGAAAACAATGTCTAAATCAGACTGACAAGTCCTGCAAAATTATCTTTCAAAATTGTTGGATGGGATGAAATATACTTTCATAATAAAGAACTCCTAAAGAAATTCACAAATACCAGAGCAGAACTCTAAAATTTCTTAAGAATACCCTAGAAAGAGAAAATAAAGCTAACAATGAAAAAATGTCTAGAACAATGAACTAAATGGATAGGGTGAGCAGTTACATAGAAGAGAAAGATAGGGAATCAATAACAAAAAAATAAGGCAATGACAAGAATAAATTAATATATATCATTAATTACTTTCAATGTGAATGGTCTCAATTCCCTAAGCAAATTGGAGACACAGAGTGACAGAACATGACAAGAGGTGAAATTCACTGGTATTCTGTATTTAGGAAACAGATTTAATGCAGAAAGTAATTTTTTGGGTAAAATTGATCAAACAAGGCAAAGTAGGTCACTACATATTCAAGAAGGCAGCAATTCAACATGAAAAGTAACGCTTATTAACCTATACGTTCCAAACAACAATGCACCTGCCTGCATTAAACGAGTACTACTGAACATAAAAGATCAAATAAACATAAGCACAGTTAGAGCTGGGTACCTCACTACACCATCATCACAAATGCAGATTAAACAGACAAAAATCAACAAGGAAATATCAGAATTGAACCAAATCTGCAAACAAATGAACTAAATAGATACCTACAGAATGTTCTGCTCAACAATAACAGAATACACATTCTTTTCAGCTGCACATGTACATTTCTTCCAAATAGACTACATACTAGTCAATAAATAAACTTTAAGCAAAGGCAAGAGACATGAAATTAGGCTATGCATATTATTAGTATGCAATGAAACTGGAAATCAATGATAAAAGAAAATGCAAAAATTATGCAAAAGAATGGAAACTAAACCATATGCTCCTAACTAAACAATGGATTAGAGAATAAATCAAAAAGGAAATAAGACAGTTTCTAAAACTAAATGATAATGCCATTATAATATACCACAACTTATGAGATACAATGAAAACAGGTCTAAGAAGTAAGTTTATAGGTAGGAATGCCCACATCACCAACACAGAATGAGTCCAAATAAATAAGCTCATGATATACCTCAAGCATCTAGAAAAACAGGAACAATTCAAACCCAAACTTCCCAAGGAAGGAAATCCTAAACATCAGGGTAAAGATTAATGAAATTGAAACCAAAGAAATAATACAAGAAGTTAAAGAATTGAGTTTCTTTTTTTAAATCTTTTTTTTGAGACAGGGTTTTGCTATACAGTTCAGGCTGGCCTTGGGCTCACTTTGTAGCCCACACTGGTCCCAAACTTGTGATGATCCTCCTGCCTCAGTCTCCTGAGTGCTGGGTTACAGGTGTGTACCACCACACCCAGTTGTATAAGTTATTTCTTTAAAATAGAAAGAAAATAGACACCCCTTAGCATATCTAACCAAAAAAGAAAAGACCCAAATCAATGCAATTAGAAGTAAAAAAGATAAAATCAAAATGGACACTGATGAAATGAAAAATATTATTAACTATTTCACAAACTTTTATATCAATAAATTGGAGAATTTAGAAAAATTAGACAGACATCTACATACACATGAATTAACAGTATTGAACCACGTGAAGTAGTTCTAATAACCTACCAACTGACAAAAGCTCACTATTAGATGGGTACATTGCTGAATTCTATAAAAATTTTAGGGAAGTTCTAATGTCAGTATTCCTCAGGCTTTTTAATGAAATTGAAATGGAAGGAGAACTCACAGAGTTATTCCTGGAGGTTAACACTATCCCAATTTTAAAACCAGACAAAGATCCAAACAAAAAGAAAAAGGTAGACCAGTCTCTTTAATGAGTATATTGTACATGGCAAAATCCTCAAAAAGAAACTGGCAAATAGAATGCACAAATCATCAAAAAGATCATATGTGATAACAAAGTAGGCTTCATTCAGGAAGGCAAGGGTAGCTCAATATACACAAATCAATAAATATAATGTATCATGTCAAATGAAGCAAGAAAACAACAACAACAAAAAAACTAAATGATCATCTCAACAGAAATAGAAAACACTTTTGACAAAATCCAACATGCTTTCATGACAAAAGCCCTGACAAAAATAGGAATAGAAAGACTTTATTTCAATCTGTAAAAAGCTATTTATGAAAAAATTACTGCCAAAATCATATTAAATGGAGAAAAAATGAAAGTTTTCTGTTAAAAATCAGGAGTAGGACAAGGATATTCATTATTACCATTCCTGTTCAACATAGTACTTGAAACATTTGCAAGAGTAATTAGGCAAGAAAAAGAAATAAAAGGGATATGAATGTGAGTAGAAGAAATAAGGCAATAATTATTTGGATATGATCAGATCTACACAGATGACAAGAAATCTACCAGTAACTGAGAATTAATAATCAAATGCAGCAATGATGTAGAATACAAAATGTTCACACAAAACTCAACAGCAATCCTGTACTTTAATAATGAACACACTGAGAAATTTTGAAAAAAAGAATACCATTTCTCAATAGCATTAGGAAAAATTAAACATTTAGGGATTATCCTCACTAAGGAAGTGAAAGATCTCTATAATAAAACTGTGGTATTTTGAAAAAGAAAGTTGTAGACAATGAAATGATATCCTGTGTTTCTGAATAGGCAGACTCTACAGAATCAAAATGACCATACCTGTAAAATCAATATATAGATTTAATGCAGTCACAATCAAAATTCCAATGGCACTATCTCAGATCTGGAGATTACAATCTTTAAATTCATATGGAACCAAAACAGACCTAAAATCACAAAATCAATCCTTGGTAACAAGAGTAAAGCATGAGATACCACCCTCCCAAACCTAAAGTTAATATTATAAAGCTACTGTGATAAACACAGTGTGGTACTGATGCAAAAACAGGCATGAAGATCAGTGGTGCAAAATACAGGATGCAGAAACAACCCCAAATACATTTAACTATTTGATCTTTGACAAAGAGGCCAAACAACACACAATGGAGGAAAAAGACTCTTTAATAAACGATGTTGGGAAAACTGGCTACCTACAGGAATATTAAATGTAGATCCATATTTCTCACCATCACTAAAAATCAAAATTATTAAAGAACTAAACACTAAAGTAAAAACATTTAACCTGCTGGAAGACAAAAAGGCAAAACTTTTGAAGTCATAAGCATAGGCAAGGACTTACTGAATAGAACCCCATTTGCATAGTAAATAGTACTGAGAATCAATAAATGGGATATTATCAATTTAAAAATCTTCTACACAGCAAAAGAAACAGCCAACACAGTTAAAGACAAGTTACAGAATAGAAATTGCCAACCACTCTTCAGACAGTGTACTGAAGACAGTGTATTCTTCAGACAGTGTAGAATATATAAAGTACTCGAAATTCAGCCTCTTCCCCAAAACAAAAGACCCAATCAAAAAATGTGCACGTGAAATGAATAAACACTCACAGAAGAAGTACAGATGACTAATAAATACATGAAGAAACAAGAACTGACCAATGGCTACTATAGTGTCTCATTTTTCAAAAGAGCTGTTCCTGTCTTCTCACTTATTGCTTTCAAATAGTAGGAAAGGGACTTAAACCAATCAAATCAAAGAATAAAAGCACCATTGGATTTCAGAACCATTTCTCCATATTTATCAGGAATTTTGTATCTTATTGAGTCTTTCAGTTTCTTACACTAGGGAGGCAATGCGGTGTTTACACACATGTGTTTGGTTTATTTCACTTATGAGTATGGTCTCAAGTCTCATCCATTTACCTATAAAAGCCTCCATGTGATCATTTTCTTGTTATCGACTTGAAGACCTGTAATGCTATTCTCTTTTATCTGGATTTGTACTACTTTGTTTTGTTTGAGTTTATTGTCTGTAAATGTAAGAACAACCATTTTGAAGAAAGCAAGAGACACTAGGGTAACCATTGTTGATCTCCTGAAATGTTTTGAAAACCTGTGTAGCTTGCAGTGTTCTGCTTTGAAATGCTATATTATGTTTGACTCTATTCTGTTTTCTTTCGCTCTTTTCATTCTGTTTTGTTTTGTTTTGTCCTATTTTCTTTAAAATAAAAAAAAAAAAGAAACACTCCACATCTCTGGCCATTAAAGAAATGCAAATTAAAACAACTCTGAAGTTCCATCTTACCCCAGAAACAGTGGCTATCCTCAAGAAAGCAAATAACAATTGCTGATTTGGCTGTGAGTAAAAAGAAGACCTTCTACTTTGTTGGTTGAAATGTAAACAAGTACAATAACTATGGAAATCATCATGGAGATTCCTCAAAAAAGTAAAACTAGAAATTTCATTTGATCCAGATATTCCTTTCCTTAGTATCTTTCCAAAAGAGTTAAAAACATCATGTTACAGTCATACAGCTGTATCCATGTTTATAGTAGCACAATTCATAATAACAAAATGTTTGAACCTATCTTTATGTCAATCAATACATGAATGGGTAAAGAAAATATAGTATTAATATGTAATGGAGTACTATTCTTCCTAAAAAAGATGAACTTGAGTCATTTGTAGGAAAATGAATGCACCTTGAGGCTGAAATATTAAGTGAAATAAATCAAACATACAAGTTTAAATTTCACATGATTTCTCTAATATGAGAAATCCTGAACAAAAATAAAGAAAAAAATAAAATATATATAATAAGGTGTAGCAAAATAGATCTTTCTCAATAGGAAAGGAATAAAGATAGGGAGATAACATAGGGAGAAAGGAATAGGGTGTGAAATAAGGTATTAAGGTATGTTATGTACATGTAGCAATTCCACACAAGGAGTGCAAACATTACACACTGCACACATGTATTAATAAGCTAAAAAAATGAAATAAATAAAACTATTCTTAGAAAAAGAGGTTATTTTTGTGATTTCCAAATAAGCAAAATTTCTTGTCTGGGTAGATATACGTCACCAGGAAGCTGGATCCTAATGATGCAGAAGCAACCAGTCCCTTACTTTGTTGGTCTTCGTTTCTTTGTTCCCTTGATGAAAAAATCTCAACCATGACACATAGGCACCTGTGCAGAGGAACAGGTAAAATTTATTTTGCAGATGATGTAGCATTACACTTCAAGAGACATCCAGAGAAAGTTTCCATAGTTTGAGACCAGTTTTAGCCAGAGACTTAAGTGATCTTTATGTTCTTCTTGTATCTAATGAATGACTCTCAGTGTTTCTCATTAAATGATGTGCTAGTCTACCTATATTAGCTGAAATTATACTTTGATGAGAGTCCTCATTACTTGGTAGATATTGTCCCTCTGACATAGTTACTCTCAAGCTTGTTAAAAGATAAGATATCATGGCCTTTGGCTTTAGCTCAGTGGCACAAGTGCCTGCCTGGCAAGCATGAGGTCATGAGTTCAATTCCTTGTACCACGAAAAGAAAAAAAAAGGATAATATATCTTTTGATAATTCATCAGACCCAAATACTTGATCTTTTATAGATTTTAAGAAACCAAGAGTACTTAAATTTATACTTAGCAATTGTCATTAGTATTTAAATTAATTATGAACAACTTGTATATTTTACTTATTTACACTTGTAACTATACCCATCCAACTTTTTAAACTTTTATCTTTAAGTTTATTGGTGTATTTTAGATATACATGATGATCATATTTATCATAGGCAACTAAACTTTCCTATAAATTAACTCCAAAAGCCAAGACAAAAGTCAGAAAAGCAAAAGTCAAGGTCCTAAGCCATTTCATTTGCTAATGGGAGAAAAGATATCTCCAAAATTTGCTGTATTTATAATACAGAAAGCAATATATAGTGCATCTCAAACAGCTAAAATATAAGCCTAATTGCCTAGCAATGCATGCAAATGCAACTTACAGTTCTGAAGATATATTTAAACTAGATATAATCTTATTTTGAAAATAGCATCTCACTCAAGGTTTTAAAATGTTTCCCAATGTTTTAAAATTTAGACACATCTGGCCAGAAGTTTGGACATTTTATCTTTTGCTTTATTGCCAAAGGTCTTTAGTTTAAACAAACACCAAACACCAAAACAAGTCAATAGAACAAAACAAAGCCAGCAAAAACAACAAAAAGGAGCACTTAAGGATATCAAATGTTCCACATCAAGAGAATCACAGAGCCAAGTCACCCTAGTTTAAGACTCTCACTCCCTATGGGCTTAGAGGGTGTTGGCTCACATTGAATGGGAAGCTGCTTGGCCAAACTGAATGTTTTGTCTAGTCTTAGAGGGAAAGCATTTTCCTACCTCACATTCATAAAATGAGGAGACACAACTTCACAAACGTCCTCACTGTCTATGGGACCTAGAGGTGGTATGGCTTCTGCAATTAATGGGTGGGGCTTTAGCGCAATTAAAATGCTAATATTCTTACTTTCTTTTTCTTGTTGATTTTTAGTGTCTAGGAGGGGAGTACACTATTTCCCTCCTCTCTAAATCATAAATTGACCTCCTTCTTTCTCAGACTTCTCATTATACAATAACAAAAGGTCTGTACAGAATGAGTTTCATCCCATTTACTTGATTTTTGATCAATTTCAATTGTAAAATACTATGAGTTTAAATAACCATCAGAGAGCCACTTTTCACCAGAATCTAATATACATTTAGGCCATGCAGTGTTACAATAATATACCAGCTTCATTTTTTTGTCATGGAATCTGTGCTGCAATCTCTCCTGTGTTTGGTATGCCATTCAGAGGGCTTGTAGGTGGTACTGAGGCAGGAAACTAGGCTTTGGCAAGACAGCTGGGCAAGTGCACATGACCCATCAATCACGGAAACGCAGGACATACACCCATGCCCTGTACCTGGGTCCAAACAGAGACTGGTTTATTCAGTTCCTCTTCCAAGAAGTCGAGCAGGTTTTTAATAGGAAGGCTGAGATCTGACATCAACCTGAGGAGTGAGGGAT
>RJWT010006445.1:0-29116 GCA_004365215.1 Cuniculus paca | reverse complement strand
GGCCAGAGGGCTCGCTGGCGTGGTCACAATCAGGACTCAGGTGCAGAACTCTGCTCTGAGGAGTTAGAGACCTGGAGAAACCAGGAGGAGCAGAGTGCTAGGCTGAGTGGTCCTAGGGGCCCAGTTGCCCTGTTTACCACTCTCACATGTGCGCGGAGGGGGTCTTTCATCAGTGTCTCCTGAGGCCTGTCCACCCTGCCCCTATTTTATGACCTTAACCATACAATTTTGCTATCCACAGGCTGACATTTGACCAAAAATTAAATGTTTCTGCTTGTTCACATGGCATTTGTCAGAAGAGCCTTGAATTGCTCATTAGTTTGTTTTTCAAGATTTTCTGTTTCAATGGACATTTAGAAACAATAACTTGCTCTTAGAATAAAAAAGAAATAGATTTTTTTAAAAAAAGATCCATACAGGGTAGCATATGCCTGTAATCTCAAGTCTCTGGCAAACTGTGTCAGGAAGATCACAAGTTCTAGCCCAGCCTGAGCAAACGAGCGATTTAAGAAGACCATGTCTTAAACAAAAGTAAACAAGTAAAATTTTAAAAATACATTTAAAAAATGCTGAGAATGTACATAGCTCAGTGTGAAGACCCTGAGTTCAATTCTCCATACTTGGAGAAGAAAAAATGGTTGTTTCTAAAGGACAAGATTGAAAATTGGTGAAGATTTTGATTTATCTTTTCTCCCTATGGGAAGCACATTAACCCTCCTCTCACTAAACACATTAAGTGAATGTCACTAAGTGAGGCATGGAAGTCAAGATGGGACAGTGAGGAGGGCGTTCCTCTTGGCTGATGCAATGACTTGTCCCCTGGGAACTGAGAGTCCAGTGTAGGAACTCACCTGCTACTTTGCTTTCTTCTGAGTCATGGTGAAGAGTGGAAAAAGCAGAAGGTGGAAAAGAACAGCAGAAACTGTGAATCATCACGGATTCAGGAGTGTGATCCTTGCTATCCATATTAATATCATCGCAATTCATGTCACAGGTTACGCTTACATCGCAGGCTTGCACTAATTATTTTTACTCATGACAATAATCAGACTAACACTTATTTGTTGCGGTTTCAGGCTATGCTAGGTACTCAGGACTTAGGCTCAGCACATAAATGAAATCCTTTAATCTTGCCTGTAAAGTGCCTGATGATATTGGAGAATGTCTAAAGTAATACCCAAAAATGGTTTGGATGGAAATAGTTGATGGAGGGATAAATAAATAATATTGATCAATGACAAATTCATTGGCACTACAATATTGGAGACATTAGCAGACTTAGGATCCAAAAATGTTTTGGCAGGCTGGAGCCATGGGCTGTTGAATATTTCACTGACTGAATGTATGGACATTTTTTTTTAGTTTCACAGAAACAACTGCAGAAGTGTATTATGCATGCATAGCTTAGCTGCAAGTGGTACAGACAATATATTCAGGAAATTTCTTGAATGCAAATTAATAGTGGTGTTTGTAGCTGCCAACATACCTACTGTGACCTCTAGTTGCTTGGATCATGGAGGGAATAGGCAATGATCAACCTATTCTGCAAAGTATTTGCTCTTTGATACAACTTTTAAGGACAAATTGTAAGTGAAAGGAAGTATGTGCAGAGGATAGGCATCTGACTTGTGAAGAATGTATGAGACCCTATGGTATATACAGATCTAGTACAGAAATGAAGTTTCCTTAGTTCAAAGAAGAGATTCTGGAGGGAGAGATCAAGAGAGCGAGAGAGTGAGAGAGGAAAAAAGAGAGAGAAGGAGAGAGAGAGAGAGAACTGGGTAGTGAGATAGAGGGAGACTTTGAGCATGACCCACTGAATGTTAAAGGGTTAAAGAGGGAAGTGTTATTATCCTTAGATCCACAGAGAGCAAAACCAGGCTCAGGTAGTTGTAGAGTTCAACTCAAGTTTAAAAAGTATTTTCAAATATTTGGAACAATCTTTAAAGTAATGAGTTCTCACAATAGAACTTTCAGAGTGTTTTGGGCCTCAAACTCTTAATTTCATAAATGTAAACCTGTACCTTTAAATCGTAATACTCCAACAATTGTCAGTAGATGGCGGTAGGATACCATAGATTTGGCTTGTAGCAGCTAGAATTTCATCACTAAACATGTGGAAAGAGATGATTTTTTTTCCTAATTATTATTTGAAGGTGTGTCCTAATCTATTGTTCACAGAGAAATCTCTGATTTGAAAAAAAAAAGGAAATAATATTTCCTAATTAAATGGACAAGAATGATTAACAGATACTACTTGAATTTTTTCCCAATGCTACCACAATGTTTCTTTGCTGGCCTCTAAAAATTCATGGAAGGAAGTGTGTGTGTGTGTGTGTGTGTGTGTGTGTGTGTGTGTGCGTGTGTGTGACTGACAGGACCATTTTTATTAAAGTAATTTTGAAGATTAATATGAACTAATTTGTACAAACTTTTCAAAAATATGATACTGAATCAAATAGAAAATATTACTATGAAGCAATTCATTGAAAAATATTTTCTTCTTTATACAAGTATGTTTTTGTACTTAGATATCTATAAATTTAAAATCAAGGTATTTATTCCTCATAAATTCATTGAATGACTGCTGTGTTCCTAGTTATTTTTTTTAATAAATTTTATTCAGCAATGCTCAGTGGAGTGATTTTCATTTCTGTGAAATTTGCTTCTAATTCAGAGTTCTTTGGGGGCTTTGCAATATAGAGACAGCCTGTATTTTTAGTCACAAAAGCCTAAGTATATATATATCCAGATTATATATATGTCAAAACGTGTGGAAAATAGAGCATGATGGCTTTAATTTAGAAACAAGAAGATAATACCGACAGCCCCCCCCCACTCCTTTTTTGTTTTTCAAAAAAAACATAGCAAGACATTTCTGCCTTGGGGTGCAGAAGAATCAAACAGAACATCGCCCTGGTCCCACTAATTCTGAGCAGTGTGTTTATACCAGGTGCCAGGTATACATATTCTAAGCTGGTTCTATATCTGAAAAGTTGTATAGGGAAAGCATTTAAACCCAAAAACACATGGGCTCCCTTATTTTTCTTCAGTTCTAAAAAGCAAAACATACCCTGGGCTTCCAGGGAGACAAATTGTTTTAATTTGCTAAAATTCCAGGACTCTCTAGGATTGTAAGAGTTCATTCTGAAGTACAGAGAGGCCTCTGATAGAATCTTACCTAGACATTTTCTAAGATGATTTTTCTAGCAAAAACCAAGCAAAAAATGAATTTCTGCCCATGTTTCCCACCCAATCCATCCAATCCACTCTAGCATTTTCTTTCTCATTTATTCTCTTTATTTTCCTCTATCTGTTTTATTTTAATCGATGGGAAACACAAGCAGAGTTGTGCTTCCCTGCGGGGGGAAATGGAAGCCAAGAGATCTGCAGTCTGTGTAGAGAGGCTGTGTGACCCTCACCAGGACCCTGAGCTTTCTGACTCTCCCCCTTTCCGTCAACATATTTGCTCTCATTCTGATGGAAATTCTGCAAAGATTTAAGCAATAAGTGTCTGAAAAGTTTTGTTATGATTCTTTTAACAAAAGACCCGAAGTAAAATGAAAGTAATATGTGCTTATATCCAGAACGATCAAAGCATTTCTTCTTTGGCCAGAAAAATAGTCATATTTAATAGTCATCTATGCATTGTTTCCATCATTCTTTTAAAGAAGAAAATCAGAAGAAAATAATCCATCCTTATATTAGTAATTAATTATAATATTTGTTTCCTAATATTATAATTAATATTCTAACTATATAATATATTCTAACTATATGTAGATATAATATATAAATAATATGCTGTATATTTGCTTCAAAGTTTCTACATGTGTTAAAATTGTAACAATATAAAATTTAAAATCTTTCTTACAAGCATTAATTTTTTGATAAATTTTCACCAATTAGAGTATTGTTTTAAGGTAATAATTTTATTCACTTTTTAAAAATTAAGCATCATATGATGAGAGGCTGGAATAATACATATCTTTTAATAACATGTAATTTAAAAATTTTAGAGACTTGCTTCAACCAAAAATGTTGCTAAGCTCTTTATAGAGTTGTATGCAAATTTCTGAATTACTGAGTTTGAAACTCTTAAAAGTAATTTTTTTAACCACATCTTGATGTAAAATAATTTGTCAGTGAGCAAGTATTCTTAAGCTAACAAAATAAAGTTTTAAGGAAATATCATGATAGAAGCATTTTATTCCATACAACTTAGTTTGAATTCAAAAGATTTTACAATTTGTTTATTTATTTGTTTGTCTTTTCCTCTGAAAGATAGTTAATTACTGAAGCACGAAGAACATTCTCGATTCCAGCTTTGCAATTGTGCCTGCAAACCTGAGACTAATGAGACCAAGTTCTCACCCCAACTCTGAACTTGCTGACTTATCTGATTTAAAATCTCAGCATCTGAACATTGGTGAGTTATTTTAAATAATGATTTCTTTTCGTTGTTGCTGCTTTATGAAGAGTGATTTTTTTTTAATACAACACAGACAGTCCTTTGGCTCTAAAGTAGGAAAAAGGGCTTGATGGGTCTGGCAGACATTTATGCATATATATTTATTTAAGGGCTTGCTATAATGCATATTATTAATGATGGCAATCATGAACTTGCACGCATTGTTTATTTTGTAAATACGCATAATGGAGCTTTCAAAAAAAGAGATCAGCTGCCCTTGCAACGGTGGCCGTCTGCTGTGGAAGTAACTACTCACAGGCTTTTGTGACTTGGGCTCTGACCTAATCCATTTGACTATTTATGCTCATGGTACATTTTTAAGTGTATGTATAATTTCTCTGAGTGAGCATCTAAAATGAACCACAGGTCTACTTCAGATAGTAGATTACACTGGTTGCACCTGTAAAACTAAAAATGCACTTAATACCATGAGTTTATGGTCATAAAATGCAGAAAGAACCCCAGGAGCACTGAGTGGCAGAGAATACTCTTTAGATTAGTGACTGGTAATTTAATGAACATGCATTTTTCATATGCTGTATTTTGACTCTGAAAAAAAATCAGAATGGACAAAGAAAACAGTCTACTGTCCATGAGGCCTGAGGCTTCCATCTCAGTTTATTTCAGTACATTTAATTTTTGTTTTATATTTCATGCCAACTCATATAAACTTCACAGGGACCTTTCAGTCTTCATTTCAACCCTACCTTGCTCTATCCCATTATCTGAATTATTTGGTTTTAGTGGGAATAGGCGGGACAGAATGAGCAACGGCTAGGAGAGGCAAGTCTGTTCAAACCTTAACTCAGAATTTGTGTGTTACCTGAAACCTGGACCATCCAGCCTGTCTTGCAGCTATTCCTCTGTCTGAGAATCAGGCAGAGGCCAAAGATCCTAGAAACAAGAATCCCAGGAAAATATTCACATGAAAAGAAGCAAATGTTTGTTTTTATAAATTTTATAAAACCTGGCCTTAACAGATCTTAAAAGGCCACCTTACACAGAGCAGAGGCTCTACATATTACATCTGTCTTAAATATCGTTGGATTTCGGGCCTTTGTGGAGAGAGTTTGATGCTGTCTTTTGTTGTAGGATAACCAGCCTATTCTGTGACACACAGGAGTTGCCAGTTCAAAGGGTACAGCTTTATAGCTTTACTTAGGGGCTCGCTCTTCTTCCTTCCTTCCTTCCTTCCTTCCTTCCTTCCTTCCTTCCTTCCTTGCTTCCTTCCTCTTTCTTTCTTTCTTTCTTTCTTTCTTTCTTTCTTTCTTTCTTTCTTTCTTTCTTTCTTTTTCTTTCTTTCTTTCTCTCTTTCTCTCTTTCTTTCTTTCCCCCTTCCCCCACTTCCACGCTGTGAGTTTTGCTGGGGGGTTTACTTTAAAACAGTCACATGAAATTCCCAGCCATTTTTCTTTTAAGAAGAGACAAACCCTTTATGATCAGAAGGACACAAATCAGTGATCAGGTTTGTAAATTGAAAGTGGAGGAAAATATATGTCCTGAATTAGGCAAATAATTACAAAGTTGGTGTTCTTGGAATGGGAAGTATTTATAGGTATTAATTACTGTCAAGTTCATTTAATGAATCTTGTATTAATTTTTTCCAGTTTCTCATTTTTCAGGAGTGAATGTAGCCACCTACATGCAAAGCTTTCTATAATATTAATTATATTAAATCTCTACCCCTTCTAGTTTAAATAATACTTTAATAAATATCCTGAATTCAGAAATTTTAGAAGGTGTTTTTCACATTTTTTATTAAATTGAATTTAGGTTAGAGAGTGGGGAAATGAGACCCAGGGACCACAGCAGGACTTCGACATTTCCCCGACAATGACTTCGGCTAGGTGAGTGTGTGTTTTGTTGAGAAAAGAGCTGGATGGGATATCGACAGTTTTTCATCAATAGCTGGGCCCTGGAGGCCTGGCTGTTTGGGCCCACACTGATTGACTACTCCTTAATAGACATATAATTGTTGACAAATACCTTCCAATAGACTGTGGTGGTGCCCAGACAGACAAAGGAGATTTCAGGATGATAGAGACCAGGTCCCAGCCATCTGGTAGAGGCGGTGACTTACAGAGGAAAGAGATTTCTCCTAAGGGAAACCAGGAAAAGGCATCTTCATTGCCAAACCTGGACAGCCCTGCTAAAATCAAGGAATTAAAAAAGACTCATTGTGTCTATAGTTTCATGGAGTTCCTGAGGGGAGAGAATGAACTCAGACCATATTGTACAGCTTGGTACCAAATTTATTACTTTGCTCCCATTAAACAAAAGAAGAAAAAAAAATCTCAAACTATGTATACAAATGTCACATACACACACACACACACACACGGCACACACATACATATACAGAGGTGTGAAATGTCCATGGGAAATTTAATATCTAGAATATCTTTTAACTTGTTTACAGTATTATAAAATCTATCAGCCTATTGCTTACAGGTTCACAATAAGCTATTCAGATAATTTCAAAGAGCCTTGTGTAGTAAATAGAAGACTGAAAAAAGTGAATTTGGATATCCATGCCATTTAATACTAAAATACTAGAGGGTCTCAGAGTTGTCCCCACAAAGCAGGTGCCTCCAGGAGCATCCCGGAACCTTGGTCTCAGCCTCAGCACTGTCTGGCCTAGCCTGCCTTCCCAGATCAATGGCTGGCTGAGAAATAGCTCTTGAAAGTTTGCCTTGCAGGATACATTCCCTGGGTCTGAGCAGTTTCGGTAAATCTCCCTCCTTAAGGGCTGACTCTCAACCGTGGGAGGCCACGATTGCTTTCAGCTCCTGACAGGAGCCTGCCTGCCGACAATGGCAATAGGAGATGTTCAGATCTGCAAGATAGTGTAAGCGAACAAAATAAAATAAAATGTAAACAAAGTTAAAATGCAAACTCAGCTTTATCTGGTGGTATAAAACACCAGGCAGAACAGTAGATCCAGCTGGGCCTAATGGGATCAGAGAAGCTGGTCCCCACACAGTTCTGTGAATGCATCAAGGTGACATGGCAGGCGTCCTCTTGACATCCTGTGTGAAAATGAACCTGCTCATGCCCGAAAGACCTTGAGTCCTGCCTTTGATTTTTATTGATCAAATACGCAGATTAAATCTCACATCATACAGCACCGCAATCCTGAGCTTTCTATGTCAACTTCTAGGAATCCCTGTGAAGCCCTTTCTGAATCATCTTTTTATGCATGAAGGAGAACCGAAGTGCACATGTATTTCAGAAAGATGTACAAAGTAAGAGGGCAGATATGGGGGCCTGATATCGCCTAGGCTCCGTGACAGAAGGATGAGCCAGATAAGAATGTTACTTGTTACCTGTTGTCAAATTCAAACCCATAGTTAGGATTCATTTCAGGAAAACAGATTATTTTTTGAAGTTGCTGCTTTTATAGTCTGTAAGCATTCCTAAACAGGCAGGCTTTGCAAACAGCTGCCTCAAAATGTTGTGTGTGTGTGTGTGTGTGTGTGTGTGTGTGTGTGTGTGTCCATTAATTCAGAATTACTCCAATTACAAGCTTTTGATGCTCTGAAACCCCCTCTCTAACCCAAAAGAGATGGAGAGCCCTCGGACCATCCAATCAGATCATTTTCCCTGCTGCCTGCAGCAGATGTAAGCAATTTACTTTTTTATTTCTGCATATTCAGTGTGAGCGGAGCTGTTGGGGACCTTTCACCCCAGAGCCTGCAGGATTCTAACCCTATCAAATTAAAGCAGTTTGCTCACTTATTCCCAAACGCTTTGCTGGTACTAAGCAGACATCCCGCTGCATAGCAATGGCGGGTGTTCGTGTCCACTCATAGCCCCAGCCTAATCAGAGATTATTAAGGAAAATATACAGTGCTTTAATTTGATGAGATTGGTTATAGGTAGTGCAGTTAAAGGTCACACTCCTGCGTGTATCTCCCTCCGTCTCTGTAATATTTTCTTCTCGCTTGACAATCCTGAGCTGCAAACAATAGGCCAAGGCGACACATTTATTTTTGACATGCTGTGATGGGCTCAATAGGGATAAAGATGAATTATTTAAAGATTGCATAAACAAACATCCTAGGCCAGGTTTTGGTTACATCTTTCTCTTTGTGCTCTGTGGATGCTGTTGCCTTAAAAGAACATGTTCAAGAAATGTGTGTCCTTTGGCCAGAAACACATTTAGATGGAGGGTCCAGATAGGCAGCTGCCAGATGGCTGGGTCGGCTCCCTAACTCCTGTTGCTGGCTGCTGAGGGGGACTGGCAGCTCCCAGTTCCCAGGAAAAGGCGCCTCTGAAGCAATGATTTACTCTTCTGACTCTGGAAACTTCTTCACCTGCTGTGAGCTAATTGAGTCAGCCTGTCTGTACCAACAGGAGGGGTGGGGCCACAGTGGGGCAGGATGCCTGGTTTCTTTTGCTTCCTGTTACCTCCTGGGGAGGAAGGCAGGGTGATGGGAGGTGGCCCAGTCATTCCCTGGCAGAGTGAGGGAATTAACTGGCTCTTCTGCTCATTTGAGGGTTGATTTCCATACCAACTTTTCTTTCTTGCACAGGGAAGCCCTTTCTGATTTCAGTCCAAACATTGGATCTGTATAGGTAGCCTGGAGAGAGCCTTGCTTCTTTGTGCTGTCTGGGAATTTCTCCCTTTCCCATTTTTCTAATGGGGACCCTGTTGAAGACACAGGGAATCACACAGGAGGAAACAGGGCAACTTCTAATCTTCATCATACTTAATGGTTTCTGGGTATGTGTCTGTGTAGTAGCCCAACAGCAAGCTGATTTACCTAGAAATTTACATGAAAATTGCTTTATGCAGCTGTATGTAAAAATTCAAGCCACACCGCACTGTGTCACTGTACCATACAGGTCAAGGCTCAGCCTGGGGGTATTGTAGCCAAAAACAATTTGTTCCCATTCATGGCAATGGGGGAGGGGTGCCATAGGGTGGGGCCTAAAGGGGACCCCAGCCGGCTCTTGAGAAAACACTGGTGTTTAGGGAGCAGAGCAGAGCAGAGCCATGGGACTGCCTCCTACTTTTCTTCCCCAAGTATGCCCAGACTCCCATCTTCAGTGGTTTTTCCTTGAATCTTTAATAATTTAATATACCTAGTTTATTATCCCAGTCCCAAGCTTTATTACCTAAAATTTAAATTAAATTATTTGAAAGGTTTTACTCTTTAGATTGGGAAAAAGAATAAAGCTCCTTAAAGTGTTGCCTTGTGCTCCTGGAAATGGGTCCAAAAATTCCTCAAAATCCTCTCTCCATATGTTGTTTTGTTTTCCATGTTTCATACTCTTGAAATGTAATTATTTGGAGGTAATAGAGAACTAATAATTGATAATAACACTGATAAAGCAGAGGAATTTGTAAGAATTTCTTGATGGGCGCTCAGAGTAAAGCAGGGTGAAGTGCTCGTCCTATAAGGTCTGGCTCAGTCTTGGGGATCATTCCCAAGGACACAGCCATGGTTTGTCTGATGATTGTGCATTCACTGCTCAGAAGCCTTCACTGCACTGATAGTAGGACATGCAGTGTGCCTTCCACTTGTGTGTACTTTGGTTCCCACAGATCAGAGACCCTGCCACCATCCCCATGAGGGAGCCATGCTGCTTCTGGGAACTAGGGGTCTATCTTTTTTCACCTGATAGAGCCTGTGAGCTTGGAAATGAATGTCTTCCCAGGTTTCTAAGGAGGAATGTCATGAGTTAGGATGCCAACAGCAACTTCTGAATTTTAGTATGTGTACTAAAACTTGTGTGAGGTATGTTCACACATCTGCATTGACCAAAATTCTTTATCATTTATGCTATCAAATGTTTCCATAAAGAAGGTTCATATGATAACTACTATTTTCTATAGTTGCGTGGCTCTATGAGCATTGTTATTTAGAACAGTTTGTGGATCTGGATAATTTTGAGAGCACCTTAAATTGGGTAATGAGTGATGGCTGGGTCACAGCAGCCTCTTCACTGGGGCCAGCCTGGCCCATTCAGGTCCTTGACAGCAGAACTTTCCTCCCTAATGTTTTGGCTTCTTTTAAAAACTTATCCCCTGTTTATTTGTCTCATTCTTTCTTTTTGTGCTCCAAATTACATTTCCTCAATAGGAAGCAAACCTAAAACAATCAAAGAAAAAATAAAGGGTCCACTCATCTTTCTTACATAGTTTATGATTTAGATAAATTATGCTTCAATCTTTTAGTTTCAAGATCATAACTGTGCTCCGTGTGGCCCTTAAAATTCTTGCCTTTACCTAGATGGTGAAGACGCAGTTGAGACAAACTACAGCTCATCTTTTGAGGACAATACTGAAGACTAGCCATATGCCAGCTAAGAAGATGTTCTTTTGTTTAATAACTGAAATGTTCATTTGTCAAAAAACCCTTCTTATATTGTAGGAGCTTACAGCAGAAGCCTGATTATTTGGAGATTCATAAGAGATTGTAAACCATAAAAATACTTGCTGATTTTATTCCTCTAAGGATTAGTATAAAGGATAATATTTTTAGTGAAGAAATTAATGCTTGTTGGTTCGTAGGTGTTTTCAAGTTCAGGGAAAGAATGAGTCTGGCTTTGCAAATTCTTGAGCCGATTATACAAATTGAGTAACACTTGTTGGAAATTGAAATATTTCTTTCATATTATCCTCACATGGATGTCATTTTAACATCATTGTTAGCCTTCTGAAGGGGGTGGATTATTGTTTTACTACCTACTACAGTGTTATAAATGCTCCAATCTTCCCTTGTGACATTTGCCACAAGTTTCGTGTGATTAAGTCCCTTCAAGCTGTTAGAAATGCATTACTGATTGCGTGGTGCTATCACATATGATCTGGTCAATAGGAGATACTAGGCAGAGAAGGTTACTAACTTTTAGATAAATAACAACAATAATAAAACCAAGGTTTTTAATAAAAATATTTCAGTTACTCTTAAGTTACTGTCCATTTAGAATATATGATACAGCTGGTCTCAAGTATATGATTTTTACCACAAACTGCTTGAATGCAAGTATTTCAATTTAATGTAATGTGACAGGATTTAATAGTTACTATTTTTCTGTTGTACTAAAGTATTTTCCTGATGTGTTATTAGAAATTTTTCCTTTTTCACGCATCAGATTATTTTTGAATGACCTGAGAGGTAAAAGTTGTTGATTTTTGTGCCCCTACCTTCTCCACATAATTCTGAGAAAGACCGCAATGTGGGAGTGGTGCTAAGGAGAGTAGTTTTAGGGACACATGAACTAAGCGGGGGTCTGGAGATTGGGTGACTTTCTTTTATGCATATGGCTTTCTACAAAACAGAGCTGTTATTAAGGTAACGAAATTATTATCTGTCAATCACAAATCATTATATTTTGTGTTCGAATCTAAAGAGAAAACATTGTGAGAAAGAAAAAAGTCATCTAGTTATATATAACTGCTGTGCAATCTACATGTTTGAGTTGCTAATCATGTGCCCTTCTAGGCTTATGCCATGAAGGATAACACTGAATAACTACACAAGACCAACGTTTTTACCCTGATCCATAAAATATAGTCCTTTAAAACAAAACAAAACAAAACAAAACAAAACAAAAATTCGCTAAGGCCTTAAAAAAGACCTTTCAAAATTCCAAAAAATCTTACATGAGTAAAAAAAAAAATCTTAGATCAATTTACTTAGAAATTTTAATGAACACTTCTAAAATTCTATAAAGTCAAGAAAGAAACAATAAACATAATTTTAAATATAATTTTTAAGCAATAGATGCCACTTTCAAAGTAAAAATGGCATACTCTTCGTAAAAGATACTGGATGCTTCCAAAAATGTAATAAAAAGCAAATTCATAGTATTAAATAAGACATAACAAAAGAGATGAATTAATCATCCAAATAAAGAAAACATAAAATATCTATAAATATGAAGAAGAAATACTGGTAAAGAATAGTAAGTGGGTAAATATAAGTCACTTTTTTATAAGGAAGATTTTTTAGAAATACCTCTAGAATTCTCCTCAAGATGATACAATGACCAGCACAAATAAAGTTAGAACTGAGGAATAGTATGATAATGAATTTGAAAGAGGTAAATTCTAAGACCTCTTTGTAAATTTATGCTAAAAGATTGAATCAACTCAGTATAGTTAGTTGTATTCTTTCTAAGAAAATGTACAATGCCTTCATCAATTCCAGAAGACTAATTACCCTATTATGCTAATATCATAAAAAAATTAGAAATACATTCTTAAGCTTTAAAAATGGCTAAAAGACAAGTTGAATCAAAGAGCATTTAAAAGAATGCAATATAAGATTATTCCAGGAATCCATAGAAACACAATCAACTTTGGAAGCCAGTGGTTCAAAAAACTAGGACTATACATTTTAAATTACTAAGATACCAAAAAATCATCCCATATACTCTCTAATCAGAATCCAGACAGCAACACTAATGATGTTTTATATATATAAAGAAGGTTGGAACCAGGTATATAGTTGAGCAGCACAGTGACTGCCTGGCAAGTGTGAGATCCTGAGTTTGATTCTCAGTACAAAAATAAATTGTAAAAATGAAACAATCAAAACATAAAATATTTTGAAAAATAATAACATTAATGAGAGATTTCATTAAGGTGCCTGAATACAAAATCTTTTATACAATTCCTAAATTAAGAAATACACAATTAAAAATTATAACTGAAACTTTTTATTCAGAAGCTACAGTTAATTGAAGGGTATATGAAACCCTGAGCAATTAAGTAATATTTTCAAAACAGTGATGTGGCTACTGCAATTCCAGGTTGATTTTTTTTTTTTAACAATTACAACAAAATCTTCAAAATCCTGGTGGTTTCGTTTTGGCAATTCTTTATGTGACTGGACAGTTCTCTGGCTAATGAAGAGTTGGAATAATCAACACATTGAAAAAAGAATAAATAAATGGGATTTGCCCTGGTAAATACTATTAGTTTCTTTGTGTATTAGAATTGATTTGGAAAGCACAATAATGTGAGAATCAGTAGTGCACATGAATGAAAAAAAAGGACATCTTACAATCTATTGCAGAGGTACCAATTGAACAAATGCTTAAGGTGGCATCATAAATTAGTGCAGCAAAAATATTTTTCCAAAGATAGGATTGAGGTGATTGACACTGAAGTAAAAGTAAGATCACACCAAGTCCTATCAACTGCCATGGAGGAGAAAGGGAGACTCCTGAGGTGACATCAGGTAAGAGCATAGAACCACTATGCTTGGGTTAATGGCAGAGTGTTTCATATAGGCACAGTAACTATTAAAGATGCTGCTAAGAAACCAGGCTTCCCTGGGTCTGGTTATGTGTTGCCATCATCTCTGAAATGACCAATCCACTCTTCTTCCTTCCTTCCTTCCTTCCTTCCTTCCTTCCTTCCTTCCTTCCTTCCTTCCTTCCTCCCTTTCTGCCTTCCACATTTTCTAATTTTTATCATGTTATCCTCTTGAGATCTACATCTTCAGCACTTTGGAGAACATTCTCTGAGAGGTGTGACATTCTGTTAGCAGCCTAACTGTTAGCTCCAGGCTAATTTTTTTCTTACCATCTCAAATGTCAGAGTCTGATGATGAAGGGTATTCAGTGTCCACAGGCAACAATCCTTCCCCTTTCTTCCTGACTAAATGCTGTGGGTATTAGAAGCTCTCCTGTTCTGTTTTATGTCCATTACCATTCTTCTGTCGTGGGCCCTCACTCACTGCAGACCCTAGCTCCTGCTTCATACTCATACATTTTATTTGTGACTCTGATACCATCCCCAGGGATGTATCATCCAATGCATGGACACTTTTTTATTTATCTCATCATTGCACATGAATTTTACTTTTAATCTGCTTCAACCATAGACTCCTATATTCACATCTTGACCTTTACTGTCTGAAATCTTCCCATTAAGTGTCCAACTTTTTCTGATACCTGCATCTCTCATGTCATTCATGGTTCTACCCCAAGTACAATCATTCTTGATCACATTGACAAGTATTTCCTCTCTGTTTTCCAGTCCCTTCTCTGACTTTCCTCCTTTCAGTTGCTTTGCAAATGCATCATTATAATCATGATGTGGCAAATGGAGGGCATTGCCAGTGCACCCTGTGATGCTTTCTGGATATATGACAACCTTGTGTGGGCCCAGTTGATTTGCCATTTTATTGACCACAGTCAAAGGGAAAAGTCAGAAAAGAGCATAACCAAACTGATTGATTTCACTTTAAATTTATTTTCTCAAATGAGCAGTGACAGTTTTCTGGCAATCTGCCTGGTAATTTCCCTAGTGAAATCAGTTATCCACTATGAGAGAGAAATTACTCCTCACTCATACTTTCCTTATTTTGCACACCTTCCTCCATATGCTCAGTCTTAATCGGTGGCCTGTCCTCATATTCCTCATCACATTTACATTACTATCAGCATCTTCTTCCCTCCTTGCTTCCCTCTTCTTTCTATTAGAAAACAGAAGAAACATCTGCTTGTGCTTTGAATTCTGCTTTTGCCTTTTTAGTGACTTTAATTTGTCATGTATATCTTTTCATTGATCACCAGTATTTCCCTCAGTGCTTGATCATACCTATCAGCGTGCAAAATCTGTTGTAGTATCTATCCTTAAGAGAAAAGGAAAAGCCAAGTCTCTTTCGCTGTAGTATTCCTCTAGATAGTGCCTCATTTCTCTGTACCGATTTATAGCCCAAATGTGCTGCAGAATGCTCTAGCCTTGCTATCTCTGCTCCTGTGTTCCACTTACTTCCTGCTTAAAAAAAGAGGTCAGGATCTGTCGCCATTACGTCACTGAAATGTGTTTCAGAGAGCCAAATTAGCCCTAATGTGGCTAATTCGGTGGATATCGCTCTTGACTTTAGGACATTATTTGAAATGTTCTTGTCACTTGTCTTGCTAATTTTTCTTGGATCTTACTGGACATTCTAATTAACTTTCTTATTGTCTGAAGCTTCTCTACTAACTATGGGTTGGTCTTTTGATTTTGTTCTTTCCTCTGCCTTTACTTTCACCCTGTTTCTTCATATTCAGTCTCATGATTTCAAATACCTACCATATGCCAATGACTCCCCCAAACTGTGTCTCCCATGCTGACTTCTCTTCTTGAATTCCTGTCTAGGGATCCAACTGCCTGCTTCACTCTATCAGTAGAATTCCCAGAGGACATAATTATGACAGAACTTGAACTGCTTCCTATACTCAAAACAGTCCTTTTTCCAACTTTTTTTTTTACTTAGTCCATCCCACTACACAAAGCAGTTTCTATCTGCCATCTTGCTCACATAGACAATCTACCAGTTGCCCTTGGTATTTTCATTCCTTCACCAGGGCATTTCTTAGTACCCACAGTGAGGCTACCAGCATAACTGTTGCCTAAATGGGTTAACAAACTAGACTTTCTTCTTTCTGGTCTTCTACAGGCTTCTCCATCTACAGTGAGTCCTTTCCTAATCACACACTGTTACTCCACTCATGCTGCGTAGAAACTTCCTCAGAGCTTTGTAGAACTCTCACAATAAAATTTAAATCCTTTACCAGAACCTGATGTACGCTTTTCCTTCATCCCTCAAACTGGATACATCTTTGAAATGTTTTCCTGTTTCAGAGTCTTTGCCCATAGTATACCTTCTACCAAAAGGTTGTCCTATTAGCCTTTTGATGCCTGGCTCAGTCTCATCATTCAGGTCATTGGTCAATACCTCTTATTGAGAGAATACTTTCCCCTGACTTCCCCACTAATGTATGGTTGAACCGGCTTTCAACCCACTAATTTTTCTTATTACTTGGCTCTCTTCACTATCTGAAATATTCTTTATTTATTTTTCTGGGAATAAATGCTGCAGAAATAATCATAGTCTGGAAGAAGATTTATGAATGAGCTTGTGTATGTCTATTATTTTAAAATGACAAAATATGAGAATCAACTTAAATGTTGAAAATAAGTTTCAGTAAGTTATAGTAAACCCTGTGGACAGACCACTAATGCAAAGGCACAAAAAGTATCTTGTTTGAAAATAGTTATTTACTTATTAATGATTATTTAGATTTTTAGTTCAATTTCAGCACAACAAAAAATTACTACATTGATCACTCCCATCTATTTCCATATATCTGTATACTTAATTTCCTACCTATCTATAGATATATAGATCTAATGACTGGTAATTCTATTATTGTAGGAAGGACTTAAAGTAGAACTGCTTATTAGACCAGTGTTGTCAACATTGACTTTTAAAATCCTTCAATTTATTCATTTTGCCAATCTCTAATCATTAAAAGTAGGATTTTATTATTTAATTTGCATTTCTTTATCAATGTTAGAGCTTAAAATCCCCAATTCCTAATTTTTTGCCCCAATCCCCCATCATCAAAGGGTACAACTGGGGACAAAAAGGCAAGAGTATTCCAAACTGGTCCAGTGACACTTTCAGTTACTGAAATTATTTATTCATTATTTTCAAAATAACTGAAATCTGCAGAACAATTTTCTATTCATAAAATAATTTCATATATATTATCAATTTTAATACAAGGCACCAGTTATGTGCAAAATGATTTGTGAAGCACAGAATTAGCTCATTTTGCATAAATATAAAGTGCCTTTCACTACTCTAGAGATTGTCAAGAAAGAATGTGTAGTTCTCACTCCCTGCCACTTTTTTTTTCTTTTAATACTGATTCAACTGATTCAGGAAAAGCTGTGAGATGTATGTATTAATTCACGTGCTTGTGCGCCTGTTCCATCTTCAATATTTCATCATAGAGTACCTTGGTGCTAAGGTACGTGAGACTAAGTGTCATTTGGGGATCCATTTAAATTCTCCATGTGTGCCCCCAAAATTGCATAAAGTATAATGTCTCAAAATGGCAATTTCTGGCTCACCTTAAGACACTGCCTTAAAATGTTGCCAGTTTAGAAATGCTCAGCAAGAGAAAGGACAGCAGCCCAAACCAAGGGGAAAGAAGAGATCTATTTAGCTGTGCTATTGCCCACTGTGGCATGGCTGGCACCATGAGAAAAAGTTGCCGGATGGGCATCATTCCCACTGAATGATGAGGGCATGGTCTAGCATGCTGAAAGGCACATGCGAGGTCACATTAAGAGAATTTCAACTCTCTGGGTCTGGTTAAAGAGAAAGGAACCTTCTGTACACAAAACCCGCCTCTGAAACAGCTCAGCGGGATGCAACCTCTGAAGGTATTTGCCATCGTCTTATATTGAAAGTCAAATATCTCTCATTCAGGAGCAAAGCCCATCTTCTCTTTTTATGTCTCCAGTGCTTATTGACAAAAGCAAAGTTGAGAATGGTAAAGAGGGATTGTTCTGCTGTGGCTTTTATATCGAGGAGGCACTGTCTGTACAGACAGGGTGTAATGATTCTCTCCTCTGGGGAGGGACTGCAGACAGAGCAATCAAACAGACACTGATCCGGGAAAGGCAAATGGCATGCTTTCTTGCATGCTCTTTCCTGTAGCCACTGTTTGTTAGTTTTCTATCACTTTCATGAAATACCTAAGATAATTAATGTATAAGGTAAAAGGTTTAAAAATTTAGCTCAAGTTTTGTGGGTTTCAAAATAAGATGAAATGCACCCCGTTGCTTTGGATCCTTGTTGTGATGCTAGTTGGCAATGATAGGGAGACATGGCAGAGCACAGTTTTCATCTCTTGAGCCAGAAAACAAGAATGAGAGGACAATCAAGAGTCCTACAAGCCTCCTCAAGATCATGTTCCTAAAGTATCTCCCATAAGGTTTTACCTCCTAAAAGCCCCCACTGTTTCCCACCAATGCCATCCAGGGGATCCAGTTTCCAAGGAATGGACCTTTGATTGGATACTTACCCAGTCTATAGCAAGTACTCATGGATGGTTGTCATTTGAGATATGTTATGAGTTGAGGCAAAGACAGTACATGGTGGTGTCTTCTCCTGCCTGACCATTCTGTAAGTTCATGAGTGTGTGATAACTCTGTTAGAGAAGACAAGTCCATGTGGTCACCATGTCTATCATGGGCAGGAAGTGCTGTTCATGTGGGTTCCAATGTGAAGAGTTTCTAGGAGCTGTGCAACATGCTATGGCCAGAATTCTCCAGTGATCATTCTCGTATCATTTAATGACACTCAGAATTTTGTAGATCATTCTCTTCTACTCTGAAAGCATCCATGCGGCAAGAACATGAAGCATAGCACCTGGTGTACAAAAGAAACCTTATTTGAAATCATTTTATTTTCAATTGAAGTTTCATCAGCAACGAGAACTTCATCGAGGAAAATTAGAGCCTCATAATTCTTTGGTGTGCTACCTGGAAGTATTTTACATTTGCATGCCTGTGCCTTTTATCCTATGGACTTTAACTTACCTGCTAAATAAGTTGTTCAGCGATTTTAAATAACTACTGAATTAAAAAGAATCTGTAAGGTTCCTCTGAGTCTATCTGGTCATTGGTATTGAGACAGCAGGTAGAAGCTATGTTAGGCTGAACTAGTTATGAACTAAACTCATGGGTCTCCCCTGCTAAATGGGTAAATCAGCCCTGCAAGATTTCCACCTTGCAAAGGGCAGCTGACTGTGATTGATCTGATATTTTAAGCATTTATAACTGTTGTTCCAATCATTTAAGTAAATTTTAAAAATTAAACTTATTTTAATTAGTGAGTCTTTCCCACTTATTCTTAACGTTTCAAGATCCATTTCTTATTCCTATGAATCAGTTGGTAGAATTGATTTGGGATCCTAGGTCTGACACAAGGTGGTAGGACATAAGCAACCTATGAAACTGAAGGAAAACCAGACCAAACCATGTAGCTCCACTCATGTCTAGTTACTTACTTGCTTTCATCCTTGATTTTAAAAGTTGCTTAGCCAAATCATAAAGTATCAAATCAAGCACTCACTTGGATATAGACATCTCTGACAAATGGTCATGATGTTGAAGACTAAGCTATTCTTCAAGAATTTGGAGGCAGTTTTTTCTGGCCCACACTGGCTAATTCCTGAACAAGTGTCTGATGGGTGAACTTTGATATCACAGGGTCCAAATTCCACCTATGGTTCATACCAATGCCACCATTTTCTTACTCTGTGTCCTGTGAAGTCATGAAGTTTGATTGCACATGTGTCAACTTCAGAATACTTCAGTCCTCCATGCTTTAAATTACCATTCTGCATTCCTAAGACCACTCTGCTTCTTATCCCATAAATTTCCCAAAATCCTAACCCTGGGCAGGCAGATTTGAGACTATTTTCATATGGTCACCATGGGAATAAACTCTTTTATAAAACTGGTCCTTTTGGTGACTGGCATGCTAAGCAACTGGCAAAATGAGCCCAGTTTGTTAATACTTAATATTTTCAACAAGGCAATGTTTTTGAGATTAGGTGTACCATCTTATACAAGATTAAGTACCCCGTCCGTGGTTTCCTGCAGAGATTCCTCAAATAACTGAGAAAACAAGAAGAAACCAGTATCTGGTGAGTGCAAAGGCACTGGGGTCATGTATAATTAATTTTTATTCCATTATTCTTCAGTTGTCCTCAATTCCTTCCAGAGAATGTACCCACTGCATTGTCGTAGTGAAAATAATGACAAATCATTTTAAACATTTTCTTTTTTATTCAAAACTGCTAGTCCTCTAATATTTATCAGATATTTAGGATGTTCTGTGTGCTCAAGGTGGTTGAAGAAGATGCAGAAGATTAACAGGTTTATTGGAAATGGACTACGACCTGAAGAATTCATATTAAGTAGGATACAGTGAATAAATATATCACCTGGTGGTGAGGGTTCTAATGCTGATGATGATAACAACAGTGAGTCGGTGCTGCAGAGGTCTTAGTTTCCTTGGGTTGTTTGTCTGGGGAATGTTGTGGAATTGTCCTTATTCATCTTTCCATTCCCAGCACCTAGCAGAGTAGTCTAAGAATCCAAGTCAAATGACTGAATGAAGAGATGAATAACCTCTCCCACTTCTTATCACGGAGCTGCACTGGCACTCAAACATTTCTCATGTGAATCAGCTTGAAGAGCCTCTTGTTTCCATTCTGTTCTTTAAAGAGGTTCTTTCACAAATGAGAAGCACTACAAAGCAAAAATTACAAAACCACTAAATGCTAAAATGTTACTGAAATGTCAAAGACCTCAAGTCGAACAACTGTAATGGGAGAGCAGGAGAGGCAGTTAAGGAAGTGGATCAGAAGGCACAGAGAGGCCATCAGCTATAGCTTTCATAATGCTTTCTGCTCCAAAATCCCCTTCTGAGGAGCCACTGTCAAGCCCACTTACCTGCTATGTAGGAAGCATTCAGAGCTAAGTTGAACTTGGAGCACAAGATGGATGCTTTTAAAATGTTGGGGGAAATTCTGTTCCTCTCTAGTCCTGTCTTTGATGGCAGGGAGAAAGCTTGCTGTTTATTATTCTCATTCAAACTTGCTTCCAAGAAAAAGATGTGATTTGAATTCTTTTCCTTGGGGCATCCTGCACCCCTTTTTCCTGCTTGTTGAATGATGACTAAGTGGCTCAACTCTGGAAAGTCCTCACTGCTGACTGCCACTGTGGATTTTTTACCCAGGAATCCTGAAGATGGACTGTTCTTTTGAAATAGTAAGAAGAAATTGCTGCTCAATAAATTCAGTTTCACTCATCAAACCTAAAACAATGACTTCTTTGTCACAATTGGCAACCTCTGTCCAATTTACTGTGTATTTCTACTGTGCGAGGTGCTAGAAATGTGTTCTTGTTTGAGCTGTACTATTTTAGGAATTCCCCGTGGTTCTGATTATCTGAAGCTTCCTTCTTTTAAGACAATTGGTGAATGATGTTAGATTAAAGACTGAGACCCAAGCAGCAAATACAGTTTACAAGTGACTCACTATGCATGCTCTTACTTGAGTCTCATCAACTTTTGCGGTAGGTAGACGGAGAGTGTTATTCTTACTTTGTTGGAAAAGAAGCAGTGACTCAGTTAACTCATTTTGATTTCACCCTACCAGATTTCCACGTCTTTAGAAATGAGGATGTATATAGACCTAGGGTATCTTACTATGATTTCCATTCCAACAAACTCTATTAGTTGGAGAATTAGTCCTTCTCTTCTGAGAAGTCCGAGCAGAAAGACTGAACTAACAGATCTCACATTGAACATGTTCCAAACATCGCCAGTACAGTTGAGTATTGATTTCTCTCTCAACATCTCCATATGAAATTCACTCAGATATTGGATGACTCTTATTTCCTCCAAGTACCCCACAGCAAACAAAATAAGCAAAATAACCCACCAACAGTTCCACACTGTTAATTATGTCCTCCTACGGAATATGAAGAAACTAAGCCTAGATGGAGGAAACCTGGGGAAGTAAGGAGCTCACCTTCCACGCTTCTCTGTGGCTGGCAGCAGATTCATGCTCACTTGTGCAGATGAAACAAGTCTCCTTGGCCCCCACAGAGCCTTCTAGCTAGGTTGGCCTTTGCTCTGTGAACTCTGCCCTCTTATTTACAATAGGGCATTTGGAAAACACAGCCAACATTTGTGAAAGGTCAGCTGCCAAGAAAAGCAGAGAATATCAGTGAAAATGACAGGAAGAAGATAAACAACCTGAAAAACATCATCTCAAATGTTTACCAAGGCTGGCCACTTTGGGATAATGGCCCATGGGACTGATAGCTGGAGATACTGGCTACTGCTGTTTCTGGTCCTCTCCCCTCTATCCCCAGACATCAAGGGGACCCAGACACTGGCTTACTTATTGACTATTCCTAGAGAAGATTATGATTATTTATATATGCTACTAGCTAGTGTTCCCACTTTCAGAAGATCAAGTTTGGGAGACATATTTAGCATTTTGTGAATTATAATAATTCTTCAAAGTAGTAAACAGAAAGCAAGAACTGGGAAGAGAAGAGATGGAAGGAGAAGCACTGATTTTCTTAAATCCCTGTGTGACCAATTATTCAACTATTTTTGAGGATGAGTTATTCTTGTACAATCACACAGGAGCAGGGTATATGGAAAGAGCAATCCAGCCTGTCCATCTACCAAAGTCCAAAGCACCTGGATCACATAGCCTTACCTGGTTTTCCTAAACATCTTTCTAATAGTTCTTAAATGACTCATTTCATCCCATTATAGATACCCTTGCCTTGGCAGGGGACACAATAAACCCATACAAATGGCAAGATGCAAAATGTAACCTGAGGTGGATGATCACTTAGTACACCAGTGACAATTACACAGAACACAGGAACCAGCAATGGTCCAAGTTTTCATTTACAGGAAATGTGCCAAAAGCTCACAAAAGCCCAGAGTCCCCTGAAGAGGAAGTGTGTGCTGACTGAGCCCATCTTGAGCTCATTGGAGATAGTGATTTACTCAGAGATTATTAGGTGAATTTCATGGCAGCATCTATCATGAGAGACAAACTTCCTCTAGATTTACCATAAGGTTCTGGACTTTGTCTTTGAAATCAATATCATAAGATATTAATGTTTCTATATAGGTCAGTGCCAAAGATTTGCGGTGTGGCACTGCTAAAATTTATTAATTTATAATAGCAGTAAGGATAATTCCTGGAAATTTTCGCTCTTGCAAGAATAGCCGAAGGCCCTCCCCTTGTCAAAAAAAATGTGGCTTATTATAATAGTGATCTGCATATCCTGAGGCCTAAATCATTTTCTTTGAAATGAAGCAACTCTAACAATTAAGTCTTGATAAAAAGTTGCCTATAACAATGGTAGGAATTCTTTCCATCAAACTTACAATAAAAATTCTACTTAAAAACTGTTAGAATGTTTTAGGGTTCTGTGAATGATCTTAATAATACTATTTCTTTTTGTCTCATTGTGTCATTTAAAATTTTTGATTTTCATGTATTTACATATATAAATTAAAATATCATTATAAATATATATGACACCTTTTGTCTTCTTTCTCTCTAGTATGCATACAGACAGACAGACACACACACACACATACACACACACACACAAACACATACCCTAAACACACAGAAAGCCTTTCCCATGGAAACTTCTGTTTTCTATCAAGTTTTTCTCTACACTTAGTAAACATTGAAGGTTCTGGAGATTGCTTTCTGTTTATATTTCAGTTACTTGTATGCTGAATCTTATCTTCTCATGAGTGAGGCCTAGGAAATGGTTGAGAACATTTGATTTAGGGATGAGCTAACCTGAATCCAGTCCTAGATGTGTTATTTATAAACTACATGAATTTGGATAAATTGTCTAAGTTTTCTAAGACTCTGTTTGCTCATCTGTGAATTTGGCATGAAAATACCTCTAGAGTAGATTTTCACATCTCTTTGTATGTGCATGATGGTGCTCAGAACAGCACCTGAAACAGTTCTCTGTAAGAAAGGTTATTATTATTACTCTATAGTTCTACCAATAATCAATAATGGCTCTGCTTCTCCTATATTATTAGGAAGTTAGGATAGTGTAGTAGCATCATGAATCTATGGTTTAAAAACATGCTTTTTTTCACTTTATAAAACTTATGTTTCATTTTTAAAATTCCAATATGTGAGTGATAGCACTCTAATATTAAATATTCTTTCCCTGAAACTTTACAGTGTTTGGATAAAGACAGTTGGAGGTTAAGAAATAATATAGGTAAACATGATTTATAAATTATAAAATGATCTTCAAATGTTGCTAATTATTCTTGGGCCTCTCATCACCACTGAGATATTAGATTAAAGAGAATTTACTTTGGATGTCCTTCAGAAAGTTATCCCAATTTCCATACGTTTAGATGGAGCACTCACAGGTCCTTAAAATATGATACAAGATTACATTATGATAACTCCCCCTAAAAGCAATGTAATAAAATGTCAATGTGAAATTTAGCTGTCTATAACAATTAAGAATTTCTGTTGACTGAATGAATTTCTTTAAAAGTCAGATACATTAAGATATGCCATATGTAACATCTTTAAACAGATTTTTTTTTCTTTATGGTGGGAGGCATTGTTTTTTGGGTCATTATGATCAGGAGCACAAGAATAGGTACCAGAGACCCTCTTGTCCTGCCCCTTGTCAGCTGATTTTACAAAGCAAAATGTTATACTGTTGGATGGCCTTAGTTACTCCACTTTAGATAGTCCAGGTGGTGGAAGGTGAATGAAGTGCTGTTTTTTGAAGATCAAAAGTTGAATCACTTCATAAAGAGTGAAATGAGTCTGCAATGTATATGTGAATTTATGTGCAGGTGAATGTTTTTACCTATGCATGTATTTGCTTAGTACCTAGAAGAAAGTCTTTCATTTTGAGAAAGAATGCAAGTGAAAAATAAAAGTATGTGATATACATTTGAAAAATTAGAATTAAGACAAGATTATATCAATTTTCCAAGAAAAAAAAACTGTAACCCTTTGGCTAATATTATCGTATCCAAATCTGACTCGTAAAATGCAGAGTCTGCTTTAAATCATAGTTCTTTTAATTAGGGTCATTGCTACAAATGAAAGCCGATTTGGGTGCTAGTCTAATAAGAAAACGCCAGTTACGGTATATTATCAACCCGGACTTGCCAGGCATTGAATTTCCTGATACGGTCTGCTGGGAACCTTAAATGAACAAGAGCAATTATAAACCTAAAGTCTGCAGCCATTTGTTGGCATTATCTCAGGATAATTTCCCTGAAACATTCATGATGAAATGCAAAGGTAGATAATTTAAAAATCCATTTAAAATAGCTGCGGTGTAATTTAAACTAAGGTCTCTCTGTATAGTGGACATTATAGCAAGACTGCATTTTGAAATAGATCTTTTACAAATGATCTTTTCTTAGGTATCATTGCCTTGGGAAGGAATTTAAATGGGATTAAATAATTTTCTTAAATGTAGTATGAGTAAAACAAAAATTTTTGCATGATTTGGGTTTTGTTTAAATGAAGAAAATTATAAAGGTTTATTATTTTAAAGGAGTCTTCCAGTGGTTCATAATTGCCTAGAGAAAAGCAAAAAACCTTTAAAAAAATCAACAAGCTAGAACTTCAATGCGTTTTCCATTCTTTTGCTTTTGCAATGTTAAAGATTTTTGGGTGACTAAAGTAGCAAATTATGAGATTATTTTGTGACACATGAGTATGGCAAATGTTTAGAGAGAAAACTGACAGGATTTTACTTTTAATTTTCCCTTTATCACATTCTTGTCTGGTAAGACACAAATCCCCTCTCAAATGGAAGCAGCATTAAACAAAAGTGAAATTTAAAATTGGAAAGCTGCTAAAATAAACAAATATTGGAATCACCATGCTGCATCCTCAAGTTTTTGTTTCTAGCTCTTTACCTTAACCTATTTCTCTTTAATTTCTCTTTTTGAGTACTTGAGAGGGATGGAATATCAAGATTAAGACTCAATACTAGCCCAATTTTATTGTCGATTTCTCCACTCAGAAAATATAGGTTTATAATGGAAGTCCTGACACAGGCTTCGCTCTAATAAACTACAAGATGAACCAATAAACTACATCAAGAGCCTATTACCAAGAACCATTACTGCTCAGAGAACAGAGCAAAATTTATTTTTGTTCTGAATCTTGCTCAAGATCTCTAGCATCACACAGTAATTTGGGATTTTGCTCTGTGCGAAAGAGAAGTCATTCCCTGTTTATTTCAGAAGCTCTAGATTAGAAGGGAAGGAGGTCCTTTCTGCTAGTATCCCAAGTGTGTAACATAAATGTGAGAGGTGACTCCACACTGAAGGAAACTTCTATCAGAATAAAACACAGAAGGCCTAAGGATCGTATTTATAATTGATTCTAAAGACAGTAGCTTGAGAGATGGTTAACACATTGCTTTTCAGTTTCAGTGGTACCTTTGTATTCTATGATGTTTTCCTTCCTCTTGGGGACTATGTTATGGGTTACTTTAAAGCAGTGCAAGGGTCATCCTTTAAACATTTATTTTTAGTACCTTTTCATCAGCTCTGAGTTTACCATCTCACCTACAACATTCAAGTCACTTGGGAATGGCAACTTGTTGAGAATGGTCCTTTAATGTCACCCATGGTAGCGTGATAGCTAAATCTACTGCCTTACAGATCCATGCTCTAACTCTTAAACTCTTTCTACCTCCATATCCCAGATGTTGGTTGGGCATGGAGTCATTATTACTTGTGATATAAGGTTCCCAATTCCAAGTGCTGAGCTCAGAAGCTCAGATGTTTTAAGATGGCCTTTCAAAAGGATGGAGGCAAACAATTTCAGTGTTGAAATCATCAGCCTTGATGACCTCCTGCTTCCATTGAGGTGCAGTGACTTGAAACCTGATTCATCTTAGGAATTTCTCTTTCTTGTTTTTGACCTACTAAGGATTTACTTTCTCATTTGCTTTCCCAGAATCTGATATTGATCATTTTCCCTAGATTATTTCCTGGCTTACAGTTTGGTCTTGGCATGCAAGCTCTGATCACTTCTTCATAGTCACATTTACATTTCTGCACTCATTCCTTCCCCCTAAATTCCAAGGTGCACTCATGTCATAGCAGCTCCTTCATGCCAAAGGTGACTTTGGGGATAGAATGGAACTGCTTTTCACCAAAAGCCAGGAAATGTGCACCTATGTTAAAAGGAAACTTACAGATTGACAGTCTACAACATTTCAAAATAAAACTCCAGAGTGTTTTAGGCATATGTATAGATTATATGCTAGAAAAAAATATCAAGTATTAAAATGGAAACAGTGATGAGTCAATGCATGCTGCACAAAGATCTTTCTTTACTACTTTGTCATCTCTCTCCTAGGTTGTTGATTTTTACAGTAAATAATTAGAGGCAGAGCAATTCTGAGCCATTTTATGTGAACATTGTTAAAGAAAATAAAGGTGAAGGCAGAAAAACATAAAAAAAAACCTACTAAGAAACCATGAACAGAAATGGCTAATTATAGAGCTGCTATTAAAATGCTTTTTCCCCTCTTCTTGAAACAGAATTTTTGTTTGATAATTAACAGACCTACAGGGCCCATTACATTCTCAGTCTCTGAAGGTATCGATCCCTCTGTCTCTGGCTGCCACATTTGTTCTTTCTGGGTCTTCTTCCCCTGAGAATTTTGCTGATTTCATAATTGAGGGGAGGAGTGAAGGCTGGAAGTTACCAAAGATGGCCTGCTGTGTGAGGGACAGCTCAGAGGGAGGCTTGGAGAGCGGGGCTACTCAGTTGTCCATGCAATTTTTCTGCTTTAGTCTGTATTTTATTTTATTTTTTATTCTTTGATGACTTTCACAAAGGTGAGGTCCCACATCAGGATATGGATTTTAAAAAACCTAAACATTCTGATGCACAGAATAGGCATACATAGCTGAAGCACATATTCTATTCCTCCAGGTGTATTTATCCTCTGAAACAAAACAAATGATTCCATCTAATCCAGATCCCTTTGGGTTTGGTCACCTGAAAGAAATAGAGAATGAACAATTTTTACTACCTTGAGCCAAGTTCATAACCAGAAGCTCTTAACTGGTAGTGAATTTGATTATGAGACCTCACATTAGATTCCATAGGAAGGTTTTGCTTTGAGCTGAAACTTCCCTACAAAGAGCACCTGCTTGCCTCTCTTTCAGGACCCAAGAAAGAGCTGAAAGAAGTCCAAGCATTTTTATATCTAACCCGTGAATATTGGGGTGAGGGAGATACAGGCTTAGGTCTCAAGGCATCTTAGTAGCAAGTTATATGTCAATCCATCCTAGGAAGGACTTCTTAAAGGATAGAGGAGTCTCTCCTGCATGACAGTTGGACTGACAACAGGCAGCGCATGTAGCTCCTGACCCATCCAGAATTGTCCACAGGCAAACAGTTCCAAGGAATACTCTAACCAGCATGAGAACATACAGCAACTCTTTGATCTTTGCTAGCTGGCATTCATGCCACCCCAAGATCAAAGAACAGGTGGAGCTAAAAATATATAGGTCTTCTTTTTTTTCCTTTATTTACCTGAGAAAATCGAGTATTTCAAAATATCTAATTTTAATAACAGGAAATAGTTTAGTATAAAGGTCAGTTTCAGATTGGGTATATTGAGTGAACTCATCATCCTTTTAAATTTCTGAATTTATCATGTTGATTTTGCACATAGTAAATCCTAAAAATTATTGTTTGATTATGCTTAGCTGATGGGCCTTCATACCCATGGACTCCACATTGGTGGATACAATCAACAATGGATGGAAATTATTTAAGAAACCAATTTATGTCTGTACTGAACCTAGGCAGACATTTCCCCCTTATTATTACTTTCTAAAGGATATAGTATAACAACTACACTCAAAACACTTGTATTGTTTTAGTCTTCATAAGTTATCTAGAGATAACTTCAAGAATATGGAGGGTTGTAACCTATGTTTCAGACAACTACTGTGGCATTTTACATGAGGGACTTGAAGATAGGAAGATTTTGATACCTTTGGGGCTAGTCCATTGTGGATATCAAAGAATAGCTATATACATATATATTTATATATACATTGCACATATATATTGCATGCTCTGGGAGATAATAAAAATTAAAAAGAGATTTAGCATTAAATTTCTCTTTTTCATTTTACTATTCTAAATGTGCCAGAGAATTGTGTTGGGAAATCAGTGATTCGGTCAAGTCCTCATTCTTTTATGTAGTTAACAAAACCGTTGGTTGTAGGA
>RJWT010006444.1:12449-29236 GCA_004365215.1 Cuniculus paca | reverse complement strand
GAAACATGCACAGGAGCTGAACTCAGTCCAAGCAACTTGAGCAGGTCTGCCCACAACCTGGCACTGCCGGCAGAAGTGGGTAGCAGTCTTGGTCCTGGGCATATCTTGCCTGTCTCCAAAGTGATGCCTGGTCAATCACTCTCTCCCGTGGGGGGATTAAGTCTCCTGCACTCACTACCTGCCAGCGCGGATCTCCATGTCCGCCACTCTCTTTCACCTCTCCACCTCTCTGCAGAGATCTCAGGTCAATCATGACTGTGACCATGACCATGACCACAACAGTGCATCTCCAGGCTCAACAGCTTTTCTCCCAGGGTGAGTCCGGCTCCAGGCTAAGGCACTGCCAGCCACCACCTTCTTCTTCATTTAAATTCTTCTTTTTATTCTCTTTGTCAGCTACAATTCATATTTTAGAATCTTCCTAGGTCCAGGGGACCCACTTCCTTCTCTCTTGTCCTCTCCATGAGGTTGTATTCTAGCATCTGAACTGTTTCTCTCAGAGAGACTGTTTACTCTGCTGCTTACTGTTCCACCATCTTTGATCTCACTCCCAGATTAATTTTAGGAATAATTCATTTAGATCTGTGAGGTATGCTAATAGTATTTTGATTGGAATTGCATTAAATCTGTGTAACAATTTTGGGAGAATGGCCATTTTCACAATGTTTGTTCTTCCTATGCATGAACAAGGAATGTCTTTCCATTTTCTGAGATCCTCTTCAATTTCTTTTTTTTAGAGTATTGTAACTTTCACTGAATATATCATTTACTTCCTTTGTTAGATTGATTGCTAAGTAGTGTCTTTTTTTGGATGCTATTGTGAAGGGGGTGGTTTGTCTTATCTCTCTCTCAGAGAGTTTGCTGTTTATGTACAGGAATGCTATTGATTTTTGAATGTTGACTTTGTATCCAGCTTCCTTACAGAATTTGGTTATTACATCTAAAAGTCTTTCAATGGAGTTTTGGTGTCTCAACTTTCTTTATATTTCAATTCTTTCTACTGTCATTTCTTTCTGAACAGAAAATAACACTATTTTCAAGTGTGAATCCTTTATTCAGTTCCAAGTGGACTTTCAAACATCTTTGTGTCCCTTAATGTTAATAGAATCCAACAAATGCAATTAACAATATAGAAATGAGAGATTTTTCTGAAAACTAAAATTTAGTAATATCAAAGGTACTTTACAACACTTTAAACCATTTTCAAATTTCCAAAATGAGTTATGTACTTATAAGTTATTTTATAAATTGAAATCAAACCTTTTTTATTTGCCATGTTATTTCTAGTGAGAAAAGTCAGTCTGTTTCCCTTTCAAGTATTTTCTTTAATTTTTTCATTAAGTTGCCTTAACCATTCTCTGACACTTTGCAAAGAAAAGGCATCTTACATTCCATCAATATCACTGGTTTCTAATAGTGATGAAAATCATTTGACTTTAAGGCTGATGACACATTGTATGAATCCACATTTTAGTAGCAGATGATTATAAGCATTTTTAATCTTATTTCCTCAGAATCTATTGTACATTTTAGACACCAAGTAATCATGACCTGGAAGCCTTTGTGATTCTGAAAAAAATATAAATTGATAATGATACAAAGAGTAAACCTCAGTGAACTGGCTAATTTACATCTCAAATGGCAATTGCAATTGACATCATGGTAAACACTATGGTTCAGGGAACCTAAGGTGAACAAGGAGGAATTATTACTGACACAAGTAACTCAACTCCAGATGTATGCATAACCCAATGATAACTGAAAAATCAGTTTACAAGAAAATATTGTGTGTTTTTAAAAAATGTTATCAGGTACAAATGAAATGGAATTTTCCTTGTATTGTAGCCATATTTGTACAGCTAAATAATTTTTCCCAAGACTTGAGTCCTTTTCCCCAAAGATCATTCCTCTAGAACTTCATCAGTGTGCATGCATACATACATGCATGCACATAACATGCAAAAGCACACAAAATAACACCTAACCACACATAGTCACAGATTTTCAAAAGTTGATCTTCTACTTCAAAATTATTTTCAGCCATATGATTGTATTAATATTTAGGTCATAAACTTGTTCCTGAACTTTCTTTTTCCAAACATTAGTTGAACATTTGTTTATTTTTAAAGATTCTACCACACATATTAATGAACTATTCTGCATGCCAGCCTATGCTTTGCTGTGTACTGGTTATAAAATATATGCACATAATTGCTATTCTCCCACATTTCTTCCCTGTTCTTGAAAACTCCCCCTTCTTTCCCCCCCCCAATTTTACTTTATTCTCTTCAACAGTTGAAAGCCATAGAATTTTGGCCATTATTTTTAAAAAGTTAATGAGGCTATGAAGAATCTTGAACCCTTGTATGTTGTTGGTAGAAATGTGGAGCAGTTCAACTGCTATGGAAAACAGTATGGAATGTCCTCTAAAAATTAAAAATATAATATCATATGAGCCAGAAATCCCACTACTGGATATGTATTCAATGGGAAGGAAACCAGGATCTTTAAGAGACATTCATGCAAGCCAGGCGTGGTGGCTCACGCCTGTAATCCCAGCACTCGGGAGGCTGAGACAGGCTGATCATTGTGAGTTCGAGGCCAGCCTAGGCTACAAAGTGAGCTCAAGGCCAGCCTGAATGGCATAGTGAGACCCTGTCTCAAAAACACCAGGGCCGGGGATCTAGCTCAGCCGTCTAGGCGCCTGCCTGGTAAGCGCAAGGTTGTGAGTTCAATCCCCGGTGCCACAAAAAAAAGAAAAAAAGAGAGACATTCATGCAAGGACTAGGGATTTAGCTCAGCGGCATAAGTGCAAGCCTGGCAAGCGTGAGGTGATGAGTTCAACCCCCAGTACCCAAAGTAAATAAATAAATAAATAAATAATTCTCTAAAAAAGATATTCATGCTCCCATGTTCAATGCAGCATTATTTACAATAGACAAATGTGGAAACAACTCAAATGTCCACTCGTAAATGAAAGAATCAATGTAAATTACATATACAATGGAATTATATTTAATCTTAAAAAGGAAGGAACTCTTACCATTTGTGATACTATGGGTGAACATGAAAGGTATTCTAAGTGAAATAAATCAATTTCAGAATGGCAAATACCATATAATTCTACTTATTTGAGCCATCTAAAATGATTGACCTCATAGAAACAGATAATGGCATGGTGGTTGTGAAGGGTTATAAGGAACAGACATGGGCATTGTTCTTAATAGGTAAAAATTTTCAGTTACAAAAAATAAATATGTTCTAGAGATGTATCTTATAACATAGTACATTTAGTCAGCATTACTACTTATTATGTACTGGAATATTTATTAAAAGGGCAGGTACATGCTAAGCATTGCCACAATAAAAGGATACAGAAACTCTTCTGGAGGTAGTGAATACGTTTATTACCTTTTGATATAGTGTCATGACTATTTACATATGTTCAAACTCATCAAATTATATACATAAAATGTATGAATGAATAGTACATCATTAAAGATGAGAAAAATTAGTTTTACTAATACTGTTAAAGTCAGTTCTAACAAGGAACAGAAAATATTTTTCACATTTTCAAGAAGTGAAATATATTTCCAAAAGCTACTTTGAATATGGTGGAACATATTCAAGAAGAAAAAAATATCATTTCTGTATTACTGTAGATTAATTTGTAAGGTTAGTAATGTCTATATATTTTTAAACAAATATATTTTCCTATTTTAATTTGAAGAAACTTATATTGTAACAGTAAATATCCCAAATAGTCAACTTTATTTCAAGTTAGGCATTTTTAGTGTTCATTTTTTTAGCATTGTTTTAAAAAGAGGTATTTTTTGCCATCATTTGCATTCTTTACTTTGTGTTTGCAATAAACAGGTATAGCTACTGGTTACCCAAATTTCTCATATCTTGCTCATCTAAATAATTCTAGAAATAAAATACAGTATTGCTGGAGAGTAATACACTTTCATGAGGTGAAATCATGAGAATATTCACTTTGTCTGAAGTGAGTTTTGGCCTTTCCAATGCTCGGAATAATGCTTCAGGGAATTGTATTTACTTCTATGAAATGAATTTTAAATGCAATTCTTGTGCAATTGAATAACACACAGTATTTATGAGACTATGCATAATTCAGTTTTGGGTACTCTGTACAAAGTTTCCTATGAGGAAAAAGTTATAAAATTTAGCTGTTTCAAATTGTGATTCTTGCCAACAATGAAAAATCAGATTTACTGAGTTTGGCAGAGAATACATGGATTTTTTTGTAGAAAAATATAATGTATCATTATTGTCATCATCACCATAATGTCCATCATTAGAATTTTTTTTTTTTTTTTTTTTTTGTGGCACCAAGGATCAAACTCATGACCTCGCACTTGCCAGGCAGGAGCTTAGGCCACTGAGCTAAATCCCCAGCCCTTGTCTTTTTGAGACAAGGTCTCACTACACCATTCAGGCTGGCCTTGCACTCACTTTGTAGCCCAGGCTGGTCGCGAACTCACAACAATCCTGCCATCTCTGCCTCCCCAGTGCTGGGATTACAGGTGTGCGCCACCAGGCCCAGCTCCATCATTAGAGTTTAAGGACTTTGTAGGAAAAAGGATTTGGAAAAAAATCACCTCTTACTCTCCAAACTCTCACATTGGTTCTAATATTGTTGTCTATAATACTTAGCTTTAAATAATAGCTAATATAATTTCCTTGCAAAATATGCATAACATGTTTTAGGACTTCATCTTGAATATACAAATTTTATTTTGCCCTCTGCTTAATCTTAATATGTTTTAAACAAAAATGTTAATTCCAATATTGAATCGCTTTCAAAGACTTTAAGGAATACTTTCTTAGAATCAGTAATATGAATGCCGATTTTTACTGTTTGGAGGAAGCGAATAGCTTGGAGAATATTACTGCTACTATTTTATTCTTTTGGTGAAGCCCAAATTTGAGATTTAACCTGTAGAAATCACTTTTAAAACACTGTATTATATTGTTTATTTCAGGGCTTTGCTTAAACTAACATTGTACTAGGTCCAGAGAAATGTTGTACTAACTGTATTAGATGGGTATTACAGTATTTTGTAGAGAAAAAACAGTTGTTTAGTTCCAGATGCTTTTTAGGTGAAACTGGTTGACAATATTGTTCAGGTCCTCAGTAGCCTTAACAACTTCTAAATACTTGCTTTGCAAATTGATGAAGAAGAATGATAAAATCTCCTAACTGTAGTAATGGATTTGTTAAGTTCTCCTTTATGTTCTTTCATGTTTTGCTTCCTTAACCGGAAAATATGTTAATAGGTGTATTACAGTTAAGCAGAAAGTTTGACCACAGCAGTCCCAGAGATAGGAGGTTGAGAACCACAAAACGCAAAAAACATGTAATGTTTTTTCTTTTTCCCTTGTTTTCTTAATCATTAGCTAAAGATAAAATTCAAAGAAACTTGTAGTTTTACATTTTAGCTCAAGAGAATTTAACGTTGCCTGAACATACTGGTAAGGTACAGACCGTTGGTTCAGACCATTGGTGAAGGGTTTGAACATCTTGAAAGTCACAAAGGAAATGAAAAATATACACCCAAGGATTTAAGAGTGACCTTGTTCCCACTGAAGTAGGTCAACACGGTCCACTTTTCTTGTAAGAACAATGACCTCAGAAAACAGAAAGAATATCATTTGAAAGACCCATTTAATTATATTGATGGGAGAGCTCATGTAGTACAACCACGCTCTTGCCCACCTTTACACTTGAAGGCATATTCTCTGTCTCACTGTGAAAATTCTATCATTTTGCAATAGAGTCTACCTACACTCTATGCGATTGCCTATGTATCTTGTCTGAAAACTTTCATCAAGGGCATAAGTACCAAGGCGTGTCCCTGGATCCTAGAGGTGTTTGGATTTCATGGTGTTAGAACCTGGTGACATTAACATTTAGGAATGCTACTCAGATTTGGGAGAATTAACATACTTAAGAGTATTATTATCTTTATTTGAGCAACTCTTTTTTTGAATCCACTTTTCTTATGGTGAGTACAAGATATATCTCTTTCTTTCTATTTTAAACTTACTTGTATCTTCATATACAAATTTCATGCATATAACCAATAATGCTTTTGCATCTAGCCTTGCACTTTAAATCTAATTTAAAAATTAGAGCTTTAATTATAGTATTCTTTATTTTTATATTTAACGAAATTGCAGATTTTGAACTATTATCTCATTTTTTAAAAACATATTGACAATAATTTTTATATTCTTTGTTAATTACTATTTTGTGTCTAGTTTTTCCAAATATTTTTATTAAGCCATTAGACATCTTTGAATACATCTGTTACACGTTTTGCTTTACTTAGTAATAGTTGCTCTATTGAACATACCAATAATTTATGACATTCTATTTATAATTACTTATTGCTTCATAATATTGAAATTTTATTAAACCTCAACTGACTTTTTTATTAGGTTGTCAAATGTTTAACTTCTGCATAACATATAAATCAACAATATGATGTTATTTTTGCTTTACTCATTTGTCCTAGTCGATAAGTTTTTAAAATTTTAAAAATACTTTTTTACAATTTATTAAAATCTTTAATATTGTCTGAGCTGCCATGTATTATTTTCCTCAGCACTTTTTTTTTTTTTGGTAGTTTAACTCTACTGGAGACAAATTTTCACAAATTTTGCTTATCTGAGAATTTCTTTAAAATATTTATTTTGGAAGAATATGTTTATTATACATACAATCTGGGTCGACATTTTATAAAACATGTTTATTGACCTCAGAGGTCCATTGTTCTACTGCAGAGCAAATGTTGATCAAGTCATTGTTCCTCAATGCAAGATTTTCCTTTCTCAGGTTTTTTCTTATCTTTTTTCTTTTTATGTTTTCAACACTGAGTATAATGCAATTTTCTTTGTGTGTTTAATACTTAGATTTCATAAAGATTCATTTTTATCTGTAGATTTATGGTTTTTCAGAAATTAGGAAAAAACTACATTATTTCTTAGCATGTTTTTCTGTTCTATGTTAGTTGAGTGATATTTGTTCTAACTGGTACTGAAGTTATAAAGTTCATTTCATTTTTTTAAGTTTCTGATGTTTTTCTGTTGTTTTACATTTTGAATTCATTCTAATGATCCTTAAAGATCTATTGATCATTTTTAAAAAGTGCACTTTTACAGTTTAGCTCTACTGGGGACAATTTCCATACTTTTGCTTTTCTGAGTATTTCTTTAAAAAAAAGAACACTTATTTTGGAAAAGAGATGAAACTCTTGCATTGAGGAACAATGATTTTATTAACCTTTGCTTCTGCAGTAGGACAATGGAACTATAAGGACAATAAAAATGTTTTATAAAATGTCGACCCAGATTTTATATAGATATAATATATAAATATATATTATATTAAATATATATAATATATAAATATATATTAAATATATATATTTGATAACAATACAAAACATAGTAACTCTGATTTTTGGTCATCAGTGTTTTTTTCATTTAATATATTGTACTTTTAATAGAATAGTTTGCATTCAACTCTTACATTTTTATTACTCCTGTAGAGACTCCTGTTATACCTTAGTCTAGGATCTTGAGAAGCAGAGGCTAACATTGGGTTAAATATGGAAGAGGTTCATTGAGAAATTAGAGTCAACTAAAGAGTCATTGGATAGTATGAAAGAAAAGAAAGAAGGTAGGTCAATGGTAAATGGCAAACTCTTACAAAAATAGTTTTTTTAACCTTTAAAAGCAGGTCTACCATCAGAGGAGTTACAGTGTCCCCTGGCGCTATAACTTAATTTCCCTGACATGCTCAGATGTTGGCTGGGATGAACAGATCAAAGCACAGCCTCAGTGTTAATACACTGACGGGTAGGGGCAGGAGTCAGTGCCATACAAATGATACTTCCCTAACTAAGAGACCTAAATAGAGCATTGTGTCTTCCAGAGTAAAAATAGAAATGCATCAGCTTAGACGTCATATGAATCATAATATAATAAGAATATCTACAGGATCAGAAATCAACTCACAAAACCTAAGCATGTTCTCAGGAGTTCAGGGATCATTCATTAGATCTTGTATTTACCTGGCCCCCAAATTAAATATTTTTTTTGAAATATAGAGGCAAATAAGTAGAAGCTGGTATTGAACCTATTTAAGTGAACAAAAATACATTTAAAAGTAGAGAACAATGTAGACTGATGATAGCAACTAAGATATTACGTGGACTAATTTAAGGAGAAATTGCTAGTGAATTATCAGTACAATTTAGTTTTCACTTAATGTATTTTATATCCTGTCTCAGGTACAAATTATTTAGTGAGAATTGTAATGGTGCTGATTGCACAGGCATGTTTAAGAGAACTAGGGTAAATTTTGCAGAAATGGGGAAACAAAACATTGGTTAAATAACAGTATGAGTTATTAAGGGATCATTTTTTTGTATGCATTCTAAACTGGCAAAAATAGATCTACATCCTGAGAATAGGATATGCTGTGTTTTGGGGATTACAATGCATTATTGTGTCTCTCTTTCTTCCTTGAGATAGAGCTACCTAATTGGTTACTTGAGTAAATAAACCTATGGGATGACCACAGGTATGTATTTTAACCTCTGTGTCTTAGTAGAGTACATTCAATGTATGTAAGTAAAGGATCCACATAGAGGGTGTCCATTAGAATTAAACACAAGTGAGTTTTTTATATAGTAAGACCTCAAAAACTGTTAAATATATCTAATAGAATATATACACATTATACGTAAGTGTGAGAGTGTGTGTGTGTGTGTGTGCACGCGCACTACGTGAGAAAACAAAATGATTTGTTTATGGAAATGTGCTACCATCAGAATAGAAAATCAGAATACTTTTATTTCATTCTCTTATGACTTCTATCATATCAAAATTTAGTGAAACTTTTTACTTTTTAAATGAAAAGGACTAGGATAGTGAAAGTTCACTCACTGGAAAATTTGAGTCCAAAACACATCTTTTCAAACAGGTGATGTTTTCTTTATTCTAGAATACATCTTGGTGATATTTTTGTCCTTGAAGAAAGATGATAGAGAATGAAATAGATTTTAAAAAGCATGAAGTGCTAATGTATATAAACTAAAATGCTGGAAGAAAAATGGTGTAATTACCTTCATGATAAATGGTTTAATCAAAAGGAACAAAGGTATATAAATCTATTTAATTTTTAACTTTCTTAGGAACTCAGAAACCTGCTGAAACTTCTGTGGACTTTCTATTGCAATGGCAACAGGGTGATTTTCCATTAATGTGAACAATTTTTAATGGTCTAGCGAGCATCATATAATTGTATCTGCCATATGATGAATGTGCATATACTTTATATATTATAAAAAATTTGCAGAAATATGGTTTTAGATTATAAATTTTGCTTCCTCGAGGAAAAGAAAGGTAAATTTTAAACTAAGAAGTTATTACCTAAAGCAATTTAAAGAATTTAAAATATTTTAAAAAATGGATGAACTGTATTTCTCACTTAAAAAGGCAGTTCAGGAGAAATCTACAGAAACACAAAGGTGTAAATGCGTAGGACCTAGATGAACATAGAAATGTTCCTAGATAGCAAATAATTATACTATCCCAAGATGAACAAAGATTATTTACAGAATTTAACATATAAAAGCACATTTACTTTTAAGGTTTAGTTCAGTTGCAATCTGAGGCAACAAAGATAATTATTAGTTACACTTCGCAGTCTAAACTGACCATTTGCTCTTTGAGGAGAGGCAGGTAAATAGAAAATTTTATTGAGTGTTTTTTTCTGATCATGTCACAAAACTTGAATACAATTAAGGATACAATTTGTATACTGTTGCACAGAAGGAAAATGATAATGAAAGTGTAGTAGCTGCATTGTCTTACAATTCATAACTATACCAATTTAACCAAATGAACAAGTTATGATTATTTTGTCTTCAAATATATATATGTACATGTTCTTACATCTATTCATGAATTGCCTCACAATGATGATACATTCTCAGAAATAAAACGTCATAAAAATGTACTTACAAAAAGTAAAAGGGCTATGATACTATTAGGTGATATAATCTTATGGGAAGACTATATTTAGCCCATTGCCTACAGTAACATCGTTATACTACACATGACTGTGTGTTTATGTATGTGTGTATGCATATTAAGTCACTTGAATATATCATTATTTGCTCAAATAATTATAGATTCATAGATTCTCTTGTTTACAAAGATATTTCACATTATCTTCATTTAACTAAAAAAAATTGAAAAAAATCTTAAAAATATATACCACTTTTGGTGGCTCCAATTTTTTTGATATCTGACACTATAAGTCTATGTTTATAATGTGATGAACTGATACATTATAATGGAAACATTTAATGCCTTGGTAGTAAAGAATTTGATCCATGCATGACAATACAGTTTGGGAATATGCTATCATGCAATACAATGGATTTACTTTCCATCTCTTTCTCAGTAGAGCTACTTTTATTTATGTATTTTTTACCAGTATTTGTGACTCATAATAGTTATGTTTATTTTGGGGAAATAGCACATGAATCTAAATTATCATCATCAATGTTCACCCTTTTACCCACCTCTCCATTGTCTCCCCTCTTCCCACAGTCAATTTGTTGAACACCAAAATGTCTGCCTTCCTGTTTTCTAACATCTCTCCTTTATTTTACTCAATTATTTATTTATTTATTTATTTTCCTCATTATCTACTTATATTTTAGGTTTCTCATATAAGAAAAATATGTGTATGACTTATATCACTTAGTATTATGTTCTCCACTTTTGTCAATTATCTTGAAGTTTTATAATTTTATTGTTTATGGCTGAATAATGTTCCATTGTGTATATATACTAGTTTTAATCAATTTGCCTCTTGATGAGTATCTAAGATATTTATGAAGCTTAGATATTGTGAACTACACTGCTATAAATATGGATATGCATATATGTCTTTAAATTCTTATGGGTACATACCCAAGAAAGTTATAGCAGGGTTAAATGAAATTTCTATTTTTAGTTTTTTAAGAAATCTTCACACTGATTTCCATAGTACTCATACTAGTTTACATTTTCACTGATAATATAGAAAGGTTTGTTTTCCTACATATTCTCTCCAGTGTTTCTTACTCTTCTTTTTTTTTTTTTCTTTTGCTACAAGGACTGAACTCACGACCTCACACTTTCTGGGCAGGCGCTTGTGCCTCTGAGTTAAATCCCTGGCCTCCAGTGGTTCTGGTATTCTCAGTTCCTGATGATAGCCATTCCGACTGTAGTAAGGCGAACTCTCAGAATAGTAGTAATTTGAGCTTCACTAATGAAAAAAGATGTTGAATGTATTTTCACTTGCTGGTTGTTGTTCTTCTTTTGCAAAGTGTTTATTCAGTTCATTTGCACATTTTTTGATTGAATCATTTGTTCTCTTGGTTACTTTTAATGTTTCTTTTAAAATTTTTTGTTTTTATTAGTACACGTTTGGAGTACATAATAATTACAATAGATGTAGAAGTCATGAGAAATTTCAGTGTGTGTATATGCTTCATTTCACTTAACATTATGGTTTTAGGGGTCACGCATTTTCCTTCAAATGACTCAAGTTGACATGTTTACATGGCAGAATAGTATTCTATTGTGTATGGATACCACATTTTCTTTATATATTCATCTCTGATGGACAACATAGGCTGCTTCCAAGCTTTAACTATTATGAGTAGTGCTAGTATAAACATGGTGTGCATGACTAGCTAAAATATGATGTCTTTTACTCTTTCAAGAAGATACCTAGAAGGGGAATAACTGAGTCAAATGGAATTTACATTTTTAGATTTTTCAGAAATCTCTATACTGATTTCCATAGTAGTTATATTGCATTAGATTCATACACAATGTAGGTGATTTAGTTTTTCACAAAAGCCTCACCAGCATTTGTTATCATTTTATTTATTGATGACAGTCATACTTTCTGGAGTAGTTTTTTTTTTAATTTGCACTTCTTTAATGCCCAAAAATTTTGAACATTTTTTATTTCTTCTGAAAATTGAAAAAAATTGTTTTTCAATTGACTTTTTTATTGAGTCTTTTATGTGGGAGGTCTGTTTTTTGAGTTCTATGTATATTCTAGATATTAGTCCACTGTCAAAGGAATAGTTGACAAATTTTACTTCCCATTCTGTAGATGGTCTCTTGATTCTTGGTGGTTTGCTTTGCTGGGCAAAAGCTTTTAATTTGATATGATACCCATTTGTTGAATCTTGATGGTATTTCTTGTGCAATTGGAGCTCTGTTTAGAAAGTCTTTGCCTTTTCCTATGTATTCAAAAGTTTTATCTACTGTATCTTTGAGAGGATTAAGTGTTTCTGTGTTAATATATAGAGGTTTCATCCGTTTTGATTTTATTTTAGTACCTGTGGGACATGTGGGCAAAGATTCAATCTTCTGTATATGTATAGCTGGCTTTCCCAATACCATTTGTTCAGACTGTTTTGGTCCACTGTATATTTTTGGACCTTTTATTAAAGACCAGGTAGCTGAATGTGGCAAGAGTTGTTTCTGCATCCATAATTTGGTTTCGCTGGTTCACATCTCTGTTCATGTGTCAGTACCTTGCTGGTGTGTGTGTGTGTGTGTGTGTGTGTGTGTGTTTTATCACTGTAGTTTTGTTACATAATTTGAAATTCGAGATTGTGATGCTTCTTGCTTTGCTCTTCTTGCCCAAGATTGCTTTTGCTATTCTGATCTGTTCTGGTTCCATATAAATTTTAAGACTATTTTCTCTAATGCTGTGAGAAAGGTTTTTGGTATTTTGATAAAGATTGCATTAAGTCTATAAATCAGTTTGCTACTATGGCCATCTTTACAAAATGTCCTTTTTCTCTCCTTTTACTTCACACTAGTTTTCATTGTAGAGGTTTTTCATTTACTTGATTAAGTTAATTTGTTAGTATATACTTTTTTCTATTGTGCATGATATTATTTTCCTAATTTTTTTCTCAATGATTTCATTATTGGATATAAGAGTGGTATTCATTTTTTTGTGTTGAGTTTATATCTTGCTACACCACTGAATTTGGTTATTAATTCTGAGACTTTTGGTGTGGAACTTTTTGGGTGTTTTACACAGAGGATAATGTCATCTGTGAATAATGATAATGTTGGAGTGAGGGTCTACAAGGGAAAATTTTTAATACTGGACACATAGTTTATATGATCATTTTTAAATATTCACCCAAAAATCAAATGCAGAGGAGTGCAGGGGATCTGTCCATGCACTAGATAACCAAAAAATCCAGCTAAGGACCTGGATCCCATGGCAATGTCCTCCATGAGTCCAGCTGGAGGCCTAGAGTAACAACAATGACTTATGCCAGTCTGTTTCACAGATCTGCACTGGGAAGGTCCAAAGGTCAATGGTGAAAGTTAGAAAGTCTGTGCCAGTGTGATGAAGGATCTGTGGTAGCAAGCCAAAGGATCTGCATGTTGCCAGGAAATGATGCTCAAGGTAAGGACAGAGCACCCCTGAAAAGAACCACATCCATCTTCAGAGACAGTGAAGATCTGAGTTCCTCTGACGATGTGTAGAGCTCAGTTCATATCAGGAAAATTGGTGCACAAACTTCTCCAGGAGAATCAACAGCAGCACACCTTCTTCCCCTCCAGTTCTCCTTTTATGCTGTTGACAACAATCGTCAGGTGGGCCATCTGCATCCACAACCATGCTGATTCAGTTCAGCTGGGTGTTCCAAGTTGACCATTAGTTAATCCACCACAGATAAATTGAATTATTCCTCTCTACTATCTTCCTATTGTGTTTCTTTCTCTTGCTTGATTACTTTGGCTAATATTTTGAGTATTAAATTGAATCAGAGTGGGGATAGTGGATTGTGGATATCCATGTCATGTTTCTGATTTTAGTGTAAAATCTTACAACTTTTCTCTATTTCCAAAGATCTGGGTGGTAGTTTCTCATAAATGGCTTTTATCACCGTAAGATAAGGTTTGCCTATACCTATTTTCTTCATTTTTTTTAGTATAATGAATGGATGCTGTATTTATTCAAAGGCTTTTGATGTGTTTCTTTAGATGTCATATGATTTTTGTCTTTTGTTCTGTTTATGTGATGTACTGCATTTACTGATTTGTGTATGTTGAACCATTCTGGCATCCTTGGCATGAAGCCTACTTGGTCACGATGAGTGATCTTTTTGATGATTAGTTGCATTCTGTGTGACACTGTCTGTGAGGGATTTTTGTTTCTATGTTCATTACATGGATTGGCCTCTAGTTCTCCTTTTTGGGTTGGATCATTTTCTGGTTTTGGAATCAGGGTAATGCTAGATTCCAAGAATGACTTTAGGACTACTCTTTTACTTTCATTTTGGTTAAAGATTTTGATGAATATTGGTGTTAGATCTTCCTTGTAGTTCCTATAGAATTCAACAGTGATTCCATTAGATCCTGGACTCTTTAGTTGGTAGGTTTTTTTTTCTTAATTACTGGGTTGTTTCATTGCCTGTTAATGGAGTTTTTATAGTTTTTATGTAATTTTGTTTCAGTTTTGGTATTCTATGTTTATAAAGGATTCTGCCCATTTCCTCAAGATTCTCAAGTTTATGGAAGACCAGATTTTTAAGAAGATACTAATAATCACCTAGATTTTGCCTGTGTCTTTTATAATTATGCTTTTTTCATTTCTAATTGCATTAATTTTTGCTCTGATCTTTATAATTTACTTCCTTGTGGTTGTTGTGGATTGGGATCGTTCTTGTTTTTCTAGTTCCTTGAGGTGCATCATTAAGTTATTTATTTGGACCCAATCTGTTTTTCTGGTATGGGCATTCATCCCTGAAACTTCCCTCTTAGTACTGCTTTCTCGTGTCCTGTAAATTCTGTTATATTATTCAGGCATTATGATTTGATTCTGGGAACTGAATAATTTCTTCCTTGATCTCTTCTGTGACTTGTAATCATTAAAGAGTATATTATTTGATTTTCATATAAATGCATAATTTCTATGGTTTCTTTTGCCATTGATTTCTAGTTTCACTTCATTATGATTTGAGTATATGATCACTGGCATCAATATTGTCTTCTAGTTTTGACATTCTATCCTCCCATTATTTCTGTTTCCACACACTCAATAAAATTTAATCTCACAGATTTTTCTTTGTATCATTTCATGGAATCCAACTGTTTGCTAAACTGATCATTCATATTTTGTATAATCTTTTTAACTCAACTAGTTTTTCTTATTTTCTTTTGTAAACTCACCAATCATTTCATTTAACTGTTTAATTTCATGTGAGCTCAATATGTATCTTAATCATCTGTTGTTTTTAATTTGCCTCTCTCATCATTTCAAATTATTCAGTTGTGCAGCCTTTATGTGCTGCATATCAATACCCCATGGTCATTTTTGTTGGAGTTGGGAGTTTTGGGAGGCAGTCTGTCGCTTTTTTAAAAAAAGATCTATAATTATAATATTAATATAAAAATACAGTGAATATCATCATAATGTAAATATCTATTAAATACAATAAGTGCACCTCCATTAGAAATGGAAAGGAATTCAATGGTAATAACATAGAGTTAACTAAATATCTAACAATAAAACGTAGTTGTAGTAGTAAAGGTACAGGGAGTTGGATGCAGGAAAATTGAGAAAGAAAAACTTTTGAAATAAACAAAAGTATGGCAAGAAGAAGGGAAAAAAGTGAGATAAAGGATTCTATTAAGAAGTAAAACAAAATTAATACAATTAGATAAAAATAACTAAAATTATCAAACCAAAAAAAAAGAACAGAGAACAAAGTAAAAAATATCTGATAAGGAAAAAGAAAAATTTAACGGACAGTCAAAAGAAAAAAGGAAAAAATAACCTCAAAGAGTCAATAGAAAAAAAAATGAGTCTAGAAAATTCCTGTCTGAATGAGTCTATTCTTTCCATGATTTGCATTCTTGGAGTCCAGCAGAAACTGGGAGGGAAAGTGAGTCACTGCTAATACTTACTTTGTACTCATAATTTTGTGTATGAATGCTGGACCTTTGTGCTTTCTCTGATGAGCACTGGCAGTCAATGGTATCTGCCTTAAGACTGTAGTCAATCCTTCAGATCACATTTTCCATCTTCCTTTGTGTACCCCGAGTCACAGTTTGCTTTGCTTTGCTTTTGCCCTGTGAATTTATGTGGCATCCCCTCCCCTAGTCCAGAGGCTCCTCTGTACACCCCAGGCCATAGCAATCTATTGTGAGCTCCATCCGTGCTCACACAGGTAGACGAGGAGCACAAACACAACACTGAGTTCAGTCAGTGCTGATTTAGAGAGTGGAATTAAGGGTGTCATTGCATTGAGACTCAGGCCCTCTGTAAGCTGTACAAACCTGGCCCGGTTACTCGAAATGGAGGGTGGAAGCATCACGTCCCTCCTGGTCAAGCTTAAATGTCTCAGGATGTGTATGTCCAGCCCATTCCCTCTCCACAGTTCTCTTGTGAAGATCTCCTACCAAGTCATTCTGACAGGGTGACACCAGAAAGCCTGGAGTGTAGCCACTCTGTAGTTGCTCGGGGCTCTCAGTATCAAACAATTAACTCCTTCCTAGAATGACTCCTGATTAACTCTCTCAAATATGGCAAGCATTGCATTGAACTTTCTCCCCAACTTCATCCTGCCTTGTGGAAGATGTCACTTTCATATTGTTTTTGTAGTTTGCTGCAGCCACGGGATTCTCTTGGGGCAATGACCCAGTCT
>RJWT010006444.1:0-12349 GCA_004365215.1 Cuniculus paca | reverse complement strand
CCAGACTCTCCTGCTCTTTTTTCTGTGCTGTGCTCTCCCTAGGTTCTCTAGTTTTCAATCTTACCATTGGCTCCTTCCCAATTCCTTAGATTCACATCTTCCCTCCTCTTTGCCAAATTATTGTGCATCCTAGGTACTCTAAGTACAGGTCCTGGAGAAGTTGCACTTTGCTGATGATCTCTACTTTGCCATCTTTTTTTCTAAAACATGTTTTTAAGCACCTCACAGTTTTCATTACTGTTTGTGGTTAATGTTTTTGAGTTATCTACATATTCCAGATATTTGCTCTATATTTGATTTACAGCAAATTATATGAGCAGAGAAAACAATCCATTCTGTAGGTTGCTTTTCACTCTGTTATTTCTTTTGCTGTGAAGTTTTCAAATTTGATATAATTTCATTTGATGAGTCTCAATGTTGTTTTCTATGTTGTAGAATTCTGTTTTAGAAACTCCTTTGTTTATGTCTTTAGATATATACTTTATGTCATTTCTAGCAGTTTCAAAGTTTCTGTTTTTATATTTAGGTCTTAGATACACTTTTTCCTAGACAGAATTAATATTGATAAAATATGCATATTACCAAAAGTAATCTTTGGGTTTAATCTAATCCCTATTAAAATAACAGCAACATTCTTCACAAAAACATACAAATAATCCTAAAATTTATGTGGAACTAGAAGGGACCCGAAGTAGTCACAGCTAAAAAGCCATCATCAGGAAAAACATAAAAGCATACAATTAAACATACACAGACATAAAGGAGTAGGTGTCAATATATTGGATTTTAAGTAATGCTGTATATCAATAGTAGCCAAAATAGCATAGTACAGGTGCAAAAATAGACATGCAGACAATGTAATAGAACATTAGAGACAAAAAAAGTTCCATGCACCTTCAGCAATGAGAGTTTTGACAAAATGCTCAAACATATACATTGGATAAAAGATAGCCTGTTTAACAAATGGTGCTGTGAAAACTAGTTATTAATGTACAAAATATTTAATGAAGATTGAAAATCTATGCCTATCAACTCATACTAAAATGAAATCAAAATGGATCATAGAAATATTTATTTCTCTATAATTGTCATAGTCTTGTAATTTAAGGTTGACATACAGTCTAAAAATACTCATATACTGCCTAATATTCATTTATTTGTTTTTTTCTTAAGGTTCAATTGCTATTGAAATCCAAAAAACTATACTACCAATGTGTTGCAAAAGGAAGTGACAAGTTCCTGTTTAGCTATGTGCTACATGAGGCTAAAGCAGGCAAAATGCAAATTAAATTTTATATTACAAGAAAACAGACAACTGAAATAGAATGGGGAAATAAACTAATGTTAAGTAAAATAATTCAGGAAAAAAATGTCTGAGACTTAAATTAAGAAGAATGAAGCATCTGACACAGGAAAGAAAATCACATTTGGGTGGAAGGTGCAGCATGTACCAACAGCTCAAATTAAGAAAGAACATAGCTTTTTAATTAATATAAAGAAAAACCGTCTGACAAGGATGTAATGAGAAGAATGAGAATGGTTTACTACACGTATGACTAGAATGTTAGGAATGGTGCCAATTATTTGAAGCCTTGGAGGCCATTGGAAGGAATTTAGACACCCCCACACACAGCTTTTATTTGTCTGTGACTATTTTGGGTCTCTTCTGGTTCCACATAAATTTTAGGATTTGTTTTATTTGATTGAAGAATGTTGCTGATATTTTAATAGGGATTGGATTAAATTCAAATATTGCTTTTGGTAATATGGATATTTTATGGATATTAATTCTGTCTAAGAAAAACTGTATCTAAGACCTAAATGACTATAAATGAATATTAAGTTTTGAGGAGATTTTCAAGGGGCTAAGAGGAATAGGTAAAGTTATGATCTGCTTTTTATTAAGGTAGAGTTTTTTGGGTATTATACAAAGAATTAATTGGAGTTAGGCGAGAACTGAATCAGATAACAGTGACTTGTGATAACTGAAGCAAAAATTAATGATGGCAGAATTGAAATGTTGGAAGTAGAGATAGAAGAGTATAGTATTTAAAGAATGACTAAAGTATTTGGCATGATAATTTTGGTGGTTTTGTCTTATTTAATGAATTGAGGAATCTGGGACACCACTTTTCTGTCCACAAAATTCAGTCCTTTTTCCCATTTGGCATGGCATAGTGGAGACATCCAAAAACCTTGGTATATGCGAATATGGAGAGCTGAAAGAGATATTTGTTAGTGAATCATCTGAAAAAGATAGTGTACAAATCTATGAGAAATAATTAAATGATCCAGTTAAAAAACAAATGCAGAGGAGGAAAGACACACCAAATTTGTGCACTAGAAAATTCAGAACATTGAAAAGTGGGGTAGCAAATAGGAGCTCAGTTAAAGGGACAGTGATAAATCAGTGAGGAAGGAGGAAAACCTAAAAAAGTCTTAAAATACAAGAAATAACAACTTCCAGAATCTGGAAGTAGTACAGAGTCTGATGGCAGCTGGGGGATAAAATGAGCTGAACTTCACGGAGTGTAGTGCAACAGTGACAAGAACTGTTTCCATGACATGATGACAAGTATTGACATTAAGAGTTAATAGTCAAGAAAGGGAAAAAAATTAACAATAAATGTTGTAATACAGTAAGCTTCCATTATATAGAGGAAGGAAACACTTATTCCAAATGAAAAGTTCTTTGTGGCCTTCTTTTCAACTAGTATATCTTTATATTTTATCAAGTATTCTTCCCCATAGGATTTATGGAATGTGCAGCTGCTCCTTCATTTATGATGGTGTTGCTTATAGATAAACATATCATAAGTTGAAAATACTAAAAACAATGAAAATCTGACCTCAACAACATGGCATACTGCATAGCATCAGGTATCTCCTCTCCGGATCTGGTGACTGACTGGACCATGGTCCTAGGTTGGGTACTAGCTTCCAGACAATGTTATACCATGTACCACTAACTTAGGAAAATATTAATATTTAAATTTCAAAATACAGTAACTACTGAATACAATGTTTACAGAGTGTTCCACTCTACATCAGAATACATATTCCTCTCAACTGCACATGGAACATTCAAAATAGACCACATATTAGCCCATAGAACATGCTTAAGTAAATGCAAAGGAACTGAAATTATCTCATGCATATTATCTAAACACAGTGCAATGAAACTGGAAATTAATGGAAAAAGGAACTGTCAAACTCCATAAACAAGAAAACTAAGCAATACCCTTCTGAGCAACCAATAGGTCACAGTTGAAATTAAGGAAGAAATTAAACAATATCTATAATAAAATGAAAATGCAGATACAACATCTGGAACTTGTGGGATGCAATGAAAGCAGACCTATGAGGGAAATTCATAGTGCTGAATTTTCATATCTAACCAATCTAATGTTGTACCTCAAGCTTCTATAAAAAGAAAAGCAAGTGAAGCCCGAACCCATACAAGGGAGGAAACTATAAAGAGCAGAGCAGAGCAGAGCAGAAATAAATGCAATTGAGACTAAGGAAAAAATACAAGGAATTTAATGAATAGAAGAGCTGATTCTTAGAAAGAATAAATTAAATTGATAAACACCAAGCCAATCTTATCAAAAAAGTAATGATAAAACTCAAATTCATGAAATGAAAAATCAAAAGGGAGAGATCACTATAGATCCTGTGGAAACTCGGAAGATCATCAATACCATCTTTGAAAATCTTTACTCACATAGGATGGAAGGCACAGAACAAATGGACAGATTCCTAGATATGTATGAATTACCAAAGCTGAATCAAGAAGTAAAAATTCTTATTAACCCAATATTAGTTAATGAAATTGAAACTGTAAATAAAATACTAAGAATGAAGAAAAGCCCAGGTCCTAATGACTTCACTGCTGAGTTCTGCAAGAAATTTAGAGAAGATTTAATGCCAATACTACTCAAACTCTTTAATGAAATTGAAAGCTAAGCAATACTTCCTAACTCATTCCTGGATGCAAGTGTTACCCTCATATCAAAACAAGAGAATTACCCAACCAAAGCAAAAGAACTAGAGGCCAATCTCCCTCATGAACATAGATGCAAAAATTCTCAGTAAAATACTAGCAAACCGAATGCAGCAAATAATCAAGAAGATTATACCCTGTGACCAAGTGAGATTCATCCCAGGAATGCAGGGATGGTTCAACATATGCAAATCAATAAATGTAATATACCATATCAACAGAGCCAAAGACAAAAATCACATGATCATCACAGCATGTGTAGAAAATGCTTTTGATAAACTCACTCATTCATTTATCATTTTGATAAACTTAAATCCTGAAGAAAATCAGAATCAATAGTCTACCTCAATCTGATAAAAACCATCTATGACAAATCAACAGCCAACATCATATTAAATGGACAAAACCTGAAAGCTTTCACTTACAAATAAGGAACAAGAAAAGGATGTCCACTCTCATAACTCCTATTCAATATAGTTCTAGAAACATTAGCTAGAGTAATTACAAAAGAGAAAAAAATAAAAAGAATAAAGATAAGAAAGTAAGAAGTTAAATTATCATTTTTCACAGATGACATGATACTCTATATGGGAGACTTCAAATGCTCCACCAAAAGACTTCTAGATTTAAAAAGCAAATTTAGTAGCATAGCTGGATATAAAGTCAACACTTAAAAATCAATAGCACTCCTATATACAAACAACAAATTGTCTGAGAGAGAAATTAGGGAAACCACAGACTTCATGGTAGAATCCAAAAAAATGAAATACGTAAGAGTCAATCTAAGGAAGTAAAGGAACTATAATTTGAAAACTAAAGTACTTGGAAAAATGAGATTGAAGAGGATATCAATAAATGGAAAGGTATCCCTCGCTCATCAATAGGAATAAACAACATAGTGAAAATAGCCATACTTCCAAAAGTGTCATACAAATTTAATGCAATTCCAATTAAAATACCATGAGCATACCCCACAGATGTAGAGAAAACCTTCCTAAGATTCATTTGGAAACAGGAGAGACCTATAATAGCAAAGACCATTCAGGGCAACAAAGGCAGGACAGAAGCATCACAATCCCTGACTTGAATTTATATTAGAAAGCTACTGTAATAAAATCAGCATGGTACTGGGAAAAAAACCAACAACTGAGGATCAGTGGAACAGACTAGGAGATGCAAACTCAATATGCTCAGTCACTATATCTTTGACAAAGGGGCCAAACATGTTCACTGGAAGAAAGCCTCTTTAATAAATGGTACTGGAAAAACTGGCTCTCTACGTGCTGAAGACTAAAACTAGACCCATGTCTATCACCATGCACTAAATTAAAGTCAAAATCAATCAAAGGTCTAAATATTAAAATAGAAACACTAAATCTACTGGAAGGAAAGTAGGTAAAAATCTTGAAGACATAGGCATAAACAAAGAGTGTGTGAACAAAACTCAAACTCCACAGAAAATACTTCAAAGAGTCAACAACTGTAATCTCATCTTATTAAAAAGCTTTTGCACATCCATAGAAATCACTAACAGAATGAAAACACAACCCACAGAGTGAGTAAATTTTTTTAACAGATTATCACTGAGACAATGGATTTTGATCTAAAACATATAATAAGTTGAAAAAAATCAAACCTCCAAATTCAAAGACGCAATCCAAATTGAGCATCTGAGATGAATACACTCTTTTGAGATGAAGAAATACAAATGGTAAGTAAATATATGAAAAAGTATTCAACATCATTTGTCATTCAAGAAATGAAAATTAAAACAACACTGAGATTCCATTTCACTCCAAAAAGAATGTCTATCATCATAAAATCAACCAATAACAAATGCTTGACAGGTTGTGGGGAAAAAGGAACCATTATCCACCATTGGTGGGAGTGCAGGCTGGGGAAAACACTGTGGAAATCAATAAGGAGATTCCTCAATAAACTATGATCAGAGACCTCATTCAATCCAGCTATTCCCCTTCTGGATATTTTCCCAGAAAAATGAAAAACATCATACCATAGCAATATATGTGCACCCATTTTTTAAAGTACCTCAATCTGTAGTAGCTAAATCTTGGAAACAATCCAGATTCCCAACAATTGAGCAATGGAAAAAAAGAAGTGATATTTTATACAGTGGAGTACTACTCAGCCATAAATAATGATAAATTTGAGACTTTTGTAGGTAAAAGGATGCAACTTGAGACCATATTCATGAGTGAAATAAATTGGACTTAGATGTGTAAACATCATATTGTTTCCCTTTCATGATAAACTGAAAGATCAAATAAGGTCTAAAATATACAATAGATATTGTAATATAGGAGAAACTGATTAAAAGGTAAAAGGAACTAGGATAGGAGAAAGGGGAGAGGAATGAAGGAAAAGGGAGAGAAATGCAAGTTAGCTATACTAATGTCTCAGTTCATTGAAAAGGAAGGTTTGTGTTAATATTGATTGGAGAATTTTTTGTTTCCATATCTTGTACTCTGAGTAGCTACTTTGAAGATGATGGTAAGCAATGTATTAACTATTGTTATTCTATTATTTTGTTATGCAATTCTTTTTTACATTTTTTTCCCATAAAATAAATAAAAAATAAAAGCTAAGTCAGGCATGGTGGTGTACACCTTTAATCTCTGTACATGGGAAACCTAGGGAGATGGATCCCCACAAGAGTGAGGCCAGCCTAGATTATATAGTGAGTGCAAGGCCAGTCTGAACTACACAGCAACAACCTGTCTCCAAAAAATACAAAAAGAGAAAGAGGAACAACACTAAAGTGAGAACAGTTACAATAATCGACTAAGATATGTAGACACGGTCAAGTTCTCAGAGAGAATTTCTGAGATATTTAGAAATGGATGCATTTTGTACTTTTTAAATTCTAACATTTAGATAAAAGTAAGAGAATATGTTGCTTTCATCTAATAGGATCTTAGATAAATCCAGTAACTTGTCCAAAGTTACGGTTTGTATATGATAAACTCAAGTTTTTGTCCCTCATCTGCCTGTCTGTAAAGCTGATTAGCAGTTGGAATCATCAAGAGAAATTCCAGAACATGAGGTCCTAAAAGTGCAGCATAACTCAATGGTGAGTGAGTTCAGTTGCAGCAACAGCAGCCAGAAACAAGAAAAAATCAGGGAAATTATGAAGGAAACCTGTCACTCATTATCATAATGTAACATGAGGACTTTTTTCTAATTTAGGTTAAAACATAGATTTTTATCACATACTCAAATATTAAACTGGAAAATAGATTATAAAACATGCCAGGTGTCTCAATAAAAATGAACTTAGAGTTACTTTATGCAATGAAGGGCTAAATTAGTTGGTAATACCTATAATTATGCTCCAAGATAGTTTTAAAATTATACAGATGCTGTATTAAGAAATCTTTTATTATGGGGAGCTCTTATCTGGAATTCATTCTCTGTGATTTAACACTAGCATTGTGTGTAATAATCAGAACTGTTTACGAAGTACTTGCGAATAAAACTTCACAGATGACATACAATGTGGATGATGTATGACCCCTGCAATTTTATTGTTTGTGTTGCTTTACAATATGGAAGACAAATGGACCAACCATACAGCTAGTGCCTGTGAATACAATTAAACATTGACACATTCCTGGTGAGTTAATGAAAAGCCAAAGAAGAGACCGTCACATGTGAATTAGCTAGTGATGCCTACAGAGATATACACAAACTACAATTATGTTCATGTTCAATTTCAGTAGCTTTAAACCTTGATTTACTCCTTTAAAAATATTTGAGTCTCTCACTCTCTGTTCTGGTATTTATATTAGACACTTGTGGTGGATTAACCAATGGTCAATTTGTAACACCCAACTGAATCGAATCAGTGCGATTCTGGGTGTGGAAGGCCCACCTGAGGATTGTTGCCAACAGCATAAAAGGAAAATTGGAGGGGAAGATGGTGTGCTCTTGATTCTCCTGGAGAAGTTTGTCACACTGGCTTTCATGATATGAGCTCAGTTGTTCTCCTCACTAGAGGTGCTCAGGTCCTTCCCTCACTGAAGATGACTGCAGTTCTCTTCAGGGAAGCTCTGATCCTTATTTTGAGTATCACTTCCTGGCTCCAGTGCAGGTCCCTCAAATTGCTAGCAAACACCCTTCATCCTGCCAGTTCATACTTTCTTATACCTTTGACCTTTGGTCCTTCCCCATGAAGATCCATGAAACAGAATTGCATGAGATATTGTTGTGGGCTCTAGGCCTCCAGTTGGACTCATGGAGGACATTACCATGGAATCCAGGCCCTCAGCTGGATTTTTTTGGTTGTCTAATGTGTGGACAGATTTCCTTCATGCATCTGCATTTGTTTTTTTGGGTGAATACTACAAAATAATCTATAAATTATGTGTTCTGTATTAAATCTATTCCCTTGCAAACCCTGACTACAACAGCACTGGAGATACAAATGTATGTAAGACAAGGACTTTGACCTCAAGAAGGATGTGCATGTGAATTCATGTGACCATCTAGATACCTTAAATATTATTCACCATTCAAATCATACCACAAAATGTAAGCACTTCCATTAATGTTAAAATCTGAATGAGTTAACAAAATGACATTCAAGGTAAAAATAAGAAAATAAATTTAAATTTTTTTCTCTAGAAAAGCAATTTTTTAATAGAACAAACAGGTTTATGTGCATGGTTACTAAAATATCTAGGATGATAGAGTTAGCATCTATCACCTCAATTTGATTTTCTCAAGCTTGGTCTCATATATTTGGGATCTAGAGCGAGCTACCAGAATTACTAGTTCTTCAGTGCTATTCTGAAATTATAGTAGATATTTCTGGGAAAATTGCTTTTGAAACAGCAACTTTGGCTTAAATCTTCATTGTTTTTTGCAAAAAAAACACTAGTCTTAGAAAACCATCAACATTAGGTTCAGGGATTGTTGGAAGCCGTTGAAGCTGGAAATTGAAACACGTGCAGGGCTGCAGCATGGCTGGGTCATGGCTGACCCGAGAACAAGGAGACATCTCAAAGGGCAAGTTAAGACCACAACTGAGGACACCTGGCTCCAACCTCCCAAAAATTAACTAAATAAAGACTGCAGCTGCAGGCATTTTACTCCTGTAGTGAAATGCCCCCTGAAGATTTTCTCCTAAAATACTTCTCCTAAATTAACATAATCCGTTACTTGGAAAAGTCCTTGACCACTCCCAAGATCCCACCGTTTCCTCAGTATCCTATGAAGACCTAAGAAATATGGGCCACCCAGAGACATTCTTGGTCTGAGCCCCTAGAGTCTCAAACTCTGTTAGAGGCTTTTGACCCTCTTGGAACCCTAAAATCATACCACTTGTCTCATTTATTTAAGCCTTCACTGTAAACTCATTTGGGAGATTGGGGATCTTGGCCAGGTCCCCGATAGTGACTCATCAATTTTAATTTAAATCTCATTTCTGATGCCAACAGCATAATATACTCCATTAAGGAATTGAATCATATTTTAATTTTAAAATATATTAATGTTGTGTTAGTTTTTCTGTCACTGAGACACAGTAACTGACACCTGTAATTTAAAGGAGGAGAGGTTTAATTCAGTTCATGATTTCAGGGTATTCAATCCAGGTTGGGCTGATTCCAAGGCAGAAGAAACATTGCAGAAAGGCATATTGGAGCAAAGATTCTTAGTACTTGGAAGTTAGGAAACAGAGTAAGGAAGCCACACCAGGAAGAAAGGATCTAGGGATCATATACAGTACTCCTATGATCCACCGAGATTAACTCAGAAGTGTGCCCCACCAATTGTTTAGGTGCTCTTAATTCAATCAAGTTGAAATATGACTATTAATGCTCACAATCTACTCCATGTTAATTTGATACCTAAATACACCTCTGTGAAACACATTTAATCTCCAAATAAACACAATAACAATTAATAATTCTGCCTAACATGTTACGGCTATCTTGCATATGGTTGCCTAACATGTTACAGCTGTCTTGCATATGATTGAGAACACAATATGATTGAGACTTCCTCAAAGTCTCACCTGTTGGAGCATTTTCAAAATTCCAAGTTCAAGGTCTTCTTGAGACTCAAGAAAAAACTCTTCCTAGCTGCAAACTTCTGTAAAAAATCAAGTTAAATAATATCAAGGTACAATTGCACAGGGTAAACATTCTCATTCCAAAAGGGAGGAATAGAGAGAAAGAAATTAATCAGAGCAAAACAAGACTAAAACGCAGAAGAGCAAACACTTAGTCTTAGTTCCTTGTCTGGATTCTGCTTAATATGATAGGGAGACATGAGTTCTGGAGGGCTTGGCAGCACCACCATATGTCCTTTCTGTTTGTAGTTCAAATGTTCTCTCCCTTGGTCTGACTCTACTTGCAGCTTGCAGCTTTCCTTGGAAGATGTTCCGTGTTCTTTACATTTTTGACTTCCTGGAGTCTATACAGTAACTGTGGCTCTGTTTGTACAGTTTCTTGCACTGCTCTATCAAGAGCACTTTGCCTATCATCCAGGCATTCCATTGAAATTGCCATGAAGCCTCCCTGACCCTATGACTCTGGTATTCATCATACGGACAACTTGAAGATCTGCTGTCAGTGGGAACAACAACAACCAAGGCCCTTTGGACCATGACAGCTGTGGTCCTTCAGTGCTTGAGGGATTGAACACAGTGAAATGAATCCTGGAAAGTAATTCTCTAGTAGGCTGGTCTTAGTCAGATGTCCCCGTGACTCTCTTTTCAAATGAATGGTTTACGTTTTCGCATTATTTAGCCTGTGATGAGAATAGTCTTGTTGATTTCTGACATGATCTCAGAGCAGTTTTCTTCTTGTCCCTGTACAAAGTAATTGGTTTCTTTTTAGTGGTGCTAACCTCGTGGTAGTCACACATTTTTTTTGGCTACAAGTTTACACCTGTTTCCTTTTGAATCAAAATTTAGATTTTTCATTTTTTTCTGCTTAGCTTTTTGTACCTGTCACTATAAATCTGGTAAAAAATACCAGCAGAACCCATACTAACATCAGAATGTTGGGTTGCCTTTAAATTTCAACCATCAAGTGAATTCGTTCACTACTCTTAATCTTAGTCACTTACAATGTTTTGGGACATGAAGAAAATGTAGACAAGTTTATTCCTACATTTGTTTGTACATTTGTTTGTTTTGTCAGTGTATACCATACATGCTCTCTAGTTCAGTTGCCAATAAAGTCTTGTTCCCAAATGAAAACTTCTAAGCCTTGTTCCCTAATGAAACCTCATTTAGTGTCTGCAATTTGATCATCATTCTCTACCTCTGAGCTCTAACCAGAATCACTCATCAGGCTCTATTTATAGCTTTCTAGAGCTTCTGTATCACAAAGCCTTTCCATATCCTTTCTGCAAACCAGTTCCAAAGGCTTGAGTCACATGTTCAAATACAGTCACAGCAATGATTTCACTTCTCTGACACTAATTTTCTGTGTTAATCATGTTTACCATCATATAGACATAATACCTGAAACCCAAAACTAAAAATATGAGACATTATATTTGGGTCAGGCTACTCAAGTCATAGTCAGCTGGCTATAAAGCAGAAACATAATTGCAGGAGAGCATTGCAGAGCCAAACTGCTTAGTTCATGTGGGCTAAAAAGTAGAGCAAGGGAAGAACACAAGAGAGAAAATAACCTAGACCATATATAGCACCCAAAATCATGCCTGCAGGAGCCATGCCGACACACCTGTCCTAATTCTGAGGTTTTACTTATTCCAATGAAGTTTACATGTCTTGACTAATGGCCACTAATTTTTCATGATTTGTCTTTAGTAGTGCCAAAATTGTTATCAGTATTGTCATCTCAGTAATTGAAGTAGGAAAAAACAAGCATCTTTTTTCTAAATATTATTAAGTTGCAAAAAGTATATATAATTTATGATGGGACAGTTCAATTAAACTTTTGCACATTTTATATTCTGGTATAAACAGCTTAATTTATGCCATCTGGTTCATTTAAAGGACTCAAGCCATGAATGACAGTACTTGTCATTTGAATGTGCTACAGTATGCTTGGGATTTTATAATCATGAACTGATTCCATGTGATTGTGTGTGTGGCCACATAGGTATATTACTCAGAAGGAGAAATCATTGTATAAAGACATAAATTTTATTTATGAGTATGTTGTAGTTACTTTTCTTGTTGCTGGGACAAAATACCCAACACCCGAAGTAAAAGGAAGAAGGGTTTATTTAGTTTGCAGTTTGTAGAGGTTTCAGTCCATAATAGGGTGGCTGTAAGGAAGGGTGGCATGGGAGACTGGCATTTCAGAGAAGAAACAGTTCATGGTGGGCAGAAGGTAGCAAAGC
>RJWT010006443.1:0-29130 GCA_004365215.1 Cuniculus paca | reverse complement strand
GCATGGACAGCTATTTCAAAAATAATAAAATGGATTATAGTAGCCATTATTGATTTCCTATTATCTTGTTTCAAAGCCTTGTATTGCTTTACTTGTTTTCTTTTGATTGATTTTATTCTACTTTGCTTTGTTTGATTTTATTATGTGTGATGGTATAAGCAGCTACTTTGAAGATAACAAGAGGTATTATGGTAGTCACTGGTGTATTCCTATTGTCTTGCTTAAAGTCCTGTTTTTCTTAATTTTTTTGTTTTGATTGGTTTTACTCTATTCTGTTTTATTTTATTTTATTATGTCTGATGGTATGGGCAGTTATTTTGGAGATAACAAGAGGCATTATGGTAGCCATTATTGATTTCCTTTTATCTTGTCTTGAAGTCTTGTATCATGTTCATTGTTTTGTTTTGATTGACTATTCTATTTTGTTTTGTTGATTTTATTATGTGTGATTGTATAAGCACCTACTTTGAAGATAATGAGCTGCGTTATGGTAGCCACTGTTGTATTCCAACTGCCTTGTTTTGAAGTCCTGAATTGCTTTCATTGTTTTGTTTTGATTGGTTTTATTCTGTTCTGTTGTGTTTGATTTTATTATGCCTGATGGTATGGGAAGTTATTTTGAAGACAGCAAGAGGCTACATGGTAATCATTGTTGGTTTATTTTTATCTTGTTTTGAAGTCTTGTATCACGTTCATTGTTTTGTTTTGATTGACTCTATTCTGTTTTGTTTTGTTTTGTTTTTAGGTTTTATTCTCTTCAAAAGAAAAAAAAGAAATTACTTAAATCATTAACCCTTAAAAGCAAAAGATAAAATAAGGATCAACACTCCATGCACTCCCAACTTTCAAGTGTTTTGTAAATAAAGGGGTAATGTTTACTGCAAAGGATATATGTCAAAGATAATAACAGGAGAGATAAAACAGGCAGATTGCTTTCCATTTCTCCAGACTGAGTTTACAGGAATCTTACCATTTTGGCAAACTTCATTACTGTATATGGTTTAACTTAGATTTTCCTGAGTCCTGAAACTAAAGGGAAACAAACACTTATGAGGACAAAGTCTTCCAACAATAAAGGTAATAATATTCCCAGGTGCCCATCTACCATATCATACTGCAGAATAAGCATAAAGGTTTGACTCTGAGACTTGTTGGATACAAGAAGCAGAATCACTCCTGGTGATTTAGAATAAGAAATGTATTTCTGAGATGAAACATGAAGTTTCATAGAGGAGAATGAAGGCAAAGTTACTGCCTCTGTATTGGTTACCATGATGGTGACCACCACTATTGACCACCGGGGTGGGAAGTTGGGAAGGAAAGGGCATGACAATGATGAATTGGACCTCCACAGGGATAAGGTAGAACACACAAATACAACCTGAACCCTACAGCTGTCTTTCACCACCTCTAACCTAAAACGCATAGTTGATAAGAAAAAGCTGACTTCCTCTGCCATTGAGTGGCACCAGGAGAAAACCTATGGAAGCCAGAGCTGCTCTAAGGGTTGCTGCACGAGTAAGGTGAGCCAGCACCTCCATGACACCACAGTAACTGGCACCCACCCCATCTACCTCAACCTTAGGAGCATAAAATCAGGTGCTGTTTTACTTCCACCTTTTCAAACCTCATACAAATTTCTCCTATGGCCAACTCAAACCTGAAATGATTCAAAGGAGTGAATTCTGGGAAACGTAGTTCCCTATTAGCTAAATCCACGTAGTACATGGCCACCACAGAGCACCAAAACACAAGATTCAATGATGAAAACATGCTTCCCCAGTAAGGTGGCCACCTGACACTTGGCAGCACCTCCATTTCTACCCAGATATGCTCTCATAATTTCCAACATCTGCTTGTCCCGAATTCCAACATCGCTTACTCCTGTCACCTGTTGACCTATTTGGGATAACCTGCCAGCATGTAACATCTTATGTCCCTTATTTCTCTGGTCTAAAGAACAATTTGAACAAATGACCTCTGGCACTCATGACTTCTCTGACCCTTTCTTCCAGCTCCTGAATTACCAAGGAAGGACATCGTAATGGAAAGAGTAATTTAATCTGAATTGCTCTTTAATCCCGGGGCAATTCTTGATTGCCCGGCTGTCAAAAGTGTGTTTTTTCAGCTGCATGGTCTATTGGGCTTTCATTAATCTAGCATGTTTTAATATCCATTAGTGAGCATTAATCTAAAAGGATGGATTTTGGGCAGTGATCCCATTTCTCTTGTCTTTTCTAATTTTCTATCATCAGAGGGAGTTTACTTTTTCCCCTATGAAGCTCCAAAATAGATAAAATAAACCAAACAGTATTTGTCTCTTTTTCCATTGCTAGTCTGATATGTGACATCCCAGCAGGACTTAAGAGTCTCTTCTTGGTTTCTTCATGGATTCTTCTTGCAAAGATCGCACTATAGATCACAAGTCCTATCCTTCACATTAACTACCAGCACCTTGATATTGGGGATACAATCATCTATATACAATGAAGCTACAAATTACTGTGTGTTAATTATATTCCCGAATCTACACTTCCCCTCTACACCACAGTGTTGGACAATGATTGGATTCATGAAATCTAGCTAACAGAGGCAATGTTGGAGTCTGAAATCATTATGCAATATGTAATAATAATCAAAGTGTAATAATCAAAAACAAAGTGAGTCCAAGACAAAAAGACAAAAGTATTTCCCAGAATATCTGACCACTCCCAGAGCATGATTAATTTGCATTTTGTCTGTATATTTCCTAGGACAAGCTGCAGCTTTGCAATCTCTAGGGGAAAAAATGGCCATTCTTTTATGATGAATGTTCAGTGTCAAGGGTGTGAAACACATTCAGAAGATGTAGATTCTGATATGATATGGAGGTGGAAGTCATCTATCCAACATGCCTAAATTTACCCAACCCAAGAAACTTCAATGCCATTTATTCAGACTTAAACAGTTTCTGTAAGAATTCAGGAAATTTTTTTCATAATGACAGAGTTGTCCATATTTACATTCTTTCAAAGGTGATTTAATTTGGCTTTACAGAGACACCAGTGTAGGGTATTCCAAGCTTCACATCCAACCTCACACCTATAGCTTAGATCTAGAACCTCCAAAAAGTTTACATGTTCAAAGGTGTGGTTTTGGAAGGTAAGTGGTTCACAAAGGTGTTATGCTCATCAGAGCTGCCTGTGCTATTAGGAGAAGGGGTCTGGTCTGAAGAGGCAGTCACTAGAGGTCATGTTCTAGAAGGACATATTTCTCTCCCTAGTTCCTCCCTTTGCACTCTTACTTTCTGGCCACCACGATATGAGCAGCTTTCCTCCACCAAATACTTCCACCGTGTTCTTCCTGCTTGGAGCCCTTTGACCATATGCATTTAATTCTGTAAAAATCATGAGCCATGGTAGACCTCTCCTTTAAATTGTGGGTATCAAACATTTGATCCCAGTGAAGAAAAAATTGACTAAGACATCCCATCCTGCATCTATCTGCAAACACATATGTTACCTCAATTCACTTTCCACTTCACCCCAAGATAAAGTTATCGCCCTTTCCTCTTAATTTTGGAGTCCAAAACAACAATATTTATGAGTAAAACAGGAGGAGAAGTCTGAAACTAATCAGCAGGGTTCTTATCCATGGGGGGAGGTGCTATTTACTTCTGACCAATGGTGCCCAACCAAATGGGATCATGGAATTCAAGGCCTCAAATTTACAGGGTTTCTAATTTTTCAAAGAATCCATAAATCTAAAATTTCATATGAAATATTCTAGATCCAAATATAAGGATAGAATACATTAAACCCTGTGCAAGTCAGTATGCTACATCTCAGGCAGAAGTACATAGGCTCTCAATTTGGAGATCTCATTTACATGATCATGGTGAGAAGGCTGAGTGCCTACATATGACTCCTCACTTGGCATGTAAATTCATCTGTAGTAGTTTTAATCCACAATTGACTTCTATTTGAAGGCAGTGGAAAAAGGGAAAAGCAGGTGGAAACAAATGCTGTGCTGGGTTAAATCTATGTGTATACAGAGTTACATAACAAATGCCCAGGGAAGGTCTTTGGACCAGAGTAAAATGAGACTAAGTGGAAACTTAGAGCCACAGGAAAAAAATGAAGGGCAGTGCATGTGGTAACTATGGGCAAATAGCACAGATTAGTTTTTTTTTTCCTGGTTAATTTCTTTAAAAGGCAACTGACTATTTAAAACAAACATGTATTTGTGTGTATTTCTATATATGTATAAAATATAGTCGTAAATGTTTTTAGATGTAAAGATATATGATAGCAGTAGTACAAAAGGTTAGAAAGAAATAAAATCATACTGTTTTAAGGGTCTAATATTTTAAATTAAATAGTACAATAATAACATCAAATAAATCTTGGTAAGTAATTTCACTTATAATAATCCAAAATGAAGAAAAGAGAAAACAAAGAAAAGGAGAACAAAAATCCAATTGAAAATAAAAAATATTTAGATATTAAAGAATATTTGATAACTTTAAGAAAGAAAGAAAAGGAATAAAAAGTAAATGCACAATTAAAAAAAGCAAAATATTAGACTAAGTCCAATCATATCAAAAATTATATGAAATGTAAATAGACAAACAATATTAGGCAAAGATTTTCTGACTACAACTTAAAAGTAAAAATTTTAAAATCCCAAAACCCACCCATGGGTTATCTTCTTGAAAAGAATTTTAAATATAAATTTAGCCACACATAAAGGTAAAGAAAAAGGATGTTATAACACATATCATACAAACTGCACATAAGCACACAGATGTGACTATATGAGTATCAGAAAAAGTAAACCTTGAGATAAAGAGTATTACCAAGATTTTTTTATTACCAAGATTTAAAAGGGGGATGCATTGCATGATAAATGAGTTCATTCCTCAAGAGGATATAACAATTCTAAATGAATATGCACCTAATAACAGAGTCTCCAAACACATGAAGCAGCAACTCAAGAAATACAATAGATCCATAATTCTAAGTGGGGATTATAACAGCAAGGATGTTGTGTTAGTCATGGTTCTCTAGACAAACAGAATTGATGGGATATATAGAAAATGTTATCATGACAATTGGCTTACACAATTAGAGTCTAAGAAGTACCGTGCTATCATCTGCAATCTGGAGGCCCAAGAAAGCCAGTGGTGTAGTTCTAGTATGAACTCAGAAGCACAGCAGTAAGAGTATAAGTCTCAATCTAATTCTAAAGGCCCAAAACCCAGAAGCACCTTTGTCTAACAGTGGAATAGATGGATGATCCACTCCATATCAGCAGAAAGAGTGAATTCACCTATCCTCTGTAGGTTTCATCTATTTAAGCTCCCAACAGGTTGGATGGTACCCACCAACCATGGAGAGCATGGTTGTTCTTTATTTTGTCTTCCCATTCAACTGTGATTTACTTCCCAGACATACTCAGAAATATCTTACCATTTCTGAGCATACTGTAGACTAGTCAAAGTTGACACACAAAATTAACCATCACAAATGCAGATTATCTGAATACAGTAGGCACAACATCACTTCATTCAGGAAACACATTTCAAGAAATCAGATGATACACTGGCCATGATGCAAGAGACAAATGTTGAAATCCTTTGTCTTGAAAGCATCAATGCTTTAGAAGGTGGGCCACAGGGGAGGGGCAAGGTGTACCAGGTATGGGAGGCTTAGAATAATGCATCTTTGCCAACAGTTACATTAACTATCAATAGGATTCTGCAAGTACAGCAGAAGAGATTTACTACCAACTCCTTTAGAAAAGGAAAATACCATATCCACCCTTTTTCAAGAAAATATTTTATTTAGCTAAAAGTTCCTTGAAAACAAGATCTGGGATTGATTCATCCATGTAGCTCACACAAGGTTGTAAAAAAAAAAAAGCACCCCCCATTCTAGAAATATCATATCAATTCAGTGAGAGAGAGAATAAATGACTCCCTTCTTTTTTCTTGGTTCAGCAGCCAACCTTTGGCAACATCTCCATCTGCATTCAAAAGATGACACTGCAGCACTTGAGTTCTTTCAACACGATGGTTAAAGCCCAAACTAAGCAAAACATATTGGAATGCTGGCACCTTCTGTTGAGCAAGTTGTATATAAAATGCTGATGAAGAGCAGCATATGTTTTTGGTAACTGTAAAACACATTATATTTAAGAACCAGGAAGGAATGTAAATGCTGAATATTAACGCACTGAAGTCTCATTTAAGCTAAAAGTTGATTTTTCTCAAAACATGATAACACTTTTCAGGGTCTCCTCTGCAAAAGTTGCAAAGGTAAGAAGTAGTTAGCTTTTCTTTTAGTGTCGCTGCATCTGTATTTCAAGTCCAGCAACAAGGATTAGGATACCACCAACACTTTGTTTGGATGAGGAATTGAATTCCAAAAAGTGTGAAACCAAGATGCAAGCCAAAGCAAGGCAGAGTGTGACTGACTGGACTGATAGCCAGTAATCCACAGTGAGCAGCAGAGACCCAGCCTGATGCTCAGCAAATGTGTTCTCTTGGGTAGGCCGGCCCCTGCACACACACCAGCCATCATCTGGGATGCTTCCCACAGCTAGGAGTCCTGCAGATGGAATGGGCTGGAAAAAGCAGCAGCCAGCCCACCACCAGCACACCCAATGCCAACCATTGGATACCCATAGCCAGCACTGGGCAGGAGAACCAAACAGTCATGTTTCAGAGAAATTGTAGCCAACATGGGAAGCACCTGGGATCCCACTACCCACTTGTCCAGAAGAACCCAGGAAAGTGTCAAGACAAAGAAGCAAAACGCAATCTCTGGACTCCAACCCATGCAGAGCAAGTCCAGGAGAGGTAAACATGGAAGAGATTGGGAGTTGCACACCTGAAGTTTTTGAAGTGATGGCCACTGAAGTAAACAAACAACTTTGTGAGGCTATGAAAGAAATTAGAACAGAAATACTATCTCAGATAAAAGAAAAAATGAAAAACATAATAAAAAAATTGCTAAGCATCTCTAAAGAAGACATAGATAAAAACATAGAAGAACACAGGAAAAAGAAGGAAACCTTGAATGAACAATATGAGAAAGATTTAGAATGCACGAAACAGATTCAAAGAGATATCCAGGAAATTAAAAACCCCATTGAAAACTGGCAAAACTGCTAGAAAGAAACTGAAGATAGATTTTCAGACCTTGAAGACAGGTTTGCAGCTAGCAATCATGAAAGGAAAGATCACTTAAAAATAACAAGGAACCAGGAAATAACAATTCAATGGCTGCAAGATGACACAAAGAAAAATAATTTAAGAATAATAGGTCTCAGCAAAAAAGCAGGGGTGAACACAAATGACATAAAAGGTCTATGTACAGAAGTAATAGCAGAGAACTTCCCAAGTATGGTAAAAGGACATCACATGAAGATAAATGAGGCACATAGGACTCCAGCTAGCCATAATCAAAATAAATCTACACCCAGACATGTAATAATCAAGGTCCCAGAAATTCAGCAAAAGAACAGAATATTAAAAGCTGTTAGAGAAAAGAAACAGATCTCCTGTAAAGGGAAACCCATCAGAATCAGGACCCACTTCTCACCATGAATCATCAAGTCAAAAAGAGGTTGGAGTGAAGTATTTGAAGCCCTGAAAGAAAACAACTTCCAACCCAGATTGATGTACCCTGCAAAACTATCTTTCAAAATTAATGGAGAAACAAGATACTTCCATGACAAAGAACAACTGAAGGAATTCATGACCACCAAATCAACCCTACAAAGAATACTGAAGGACATTCTAGAGAGAGAAAAAAAGATGACAGATTCAGGAATAGCAGCAGAGGGGGATCACCAAATGGGACAGACAATTGACTATGGGGAAAAGTAGGAAGCCAACAGCAGGAAAATACCATGGCGTAGACAAGCCAGTACATGCCGGCCATAACCATTAATGTAGATGGCCTTGATTCACCAGTAAAAAGAAACACAGGCAGAATGGATCAGGAAACAGGATCCATCAATATGCTTTATCCAAGAAACTCATTTAACTTGAAAGAAAATCCATAGACTGAAAGTCAGAGGAGAGAAAACAATGCTCTATGTGACAGGCAACCAGAAAAAAGTAGGGATAGCTTTCTCATCAGCTGTAGAATGGATAAGAAAGATATGGCATTTATATACAATGGAAAGCTACTGAGCTATAAAGAAAGATGACCTTGAGACTCTTGTAGGTGAGTGGCTACAACTTGAGATCATGCTTAGGGGTGAAATGGTTTGGTCATATGGGTGAACACAGTGTTCTCTTCCTACTATAAAAAAACTAAAGGAGTTAGTGGAATCCAAAATATACAACAGATGTTGGAAAGTGAAAGGCGAGGAAATGTCTAAAAAGGGAAGGCAGTAGCCATTGTTAGTCTATTATCATGTTTTGAAACCCTGTATTGTTTTCATTGTTCTGTTTAATATGGTTTATTCTGTTTTGTTGTGTTTGATTTTTATTATATTCAACAGCATGGACAGCTATTTCAAATATAATAAAATATATTATGGTAGGCATTATTGATTTCCTATTATCTTGTTTTGAAGCTGTGTATTGTTTTTGTTTTGATTGATTTTATTCTCTTCTGTTTTGTTTGATTTTTATTATGTCTGATGGTATGGGCAGTTATTTTGAAGATAACAAGAGGCATTATGGTAGCCATTATTGATTTCCTTTTATCTTGTATTGAAGCCCTGTATCACGTTCTTTTGTTGTTGTTGTTGTTGTTGTTGTTGTTGTTGATTGACTATCCTGTTTTATTTTGCTTGGTTTTATTCTCTTCACTCTAAAAAAAAAGTGTTCTCTTAACACATCAACTTCTCTACAAAGGAAACAAGATGTAGCCACACCTCGAGGCAGCTGATGAATGCAGAAAGGGAGGTGTCTGTATCTACATGGCTTCCTCCTACCTCCTGTATGTCATGTGTCAAAGTTTGTCCTGTACATGGTCAACTGCTAATCCCTTCCAGCATGCATCATCCAGCCCTCCAGTGGCCACTCTGGGATTCATACTCCATGTCATTTGGCTGTCATTTTTTCAGTGCCAATAATGGAGAGGTATGGGAGGGAGATCAGGAAACCTGTTCAACCTTTAGCTCTAATGTATGCCAGTGGCTGCCAGTCTCATGTCCCAGTGGAGACATAGCCCCAGTAGCAGCATGGCATCATGGGGTCCTGCAAACCTGATCACATGCAAGGTACTGCAGGCTGTCACTACAGTGTGCAAGTTAGCATGTGGGTACAAGGGAAGAAAGGTAAAGGCTATGGGTCAGGAGTATGGACAGAGGAAGAAGGTATTACCTCAGAGACATATGCTGGGATCCTTGAAAGAGTTCAATCTTATAATGAGCTAAAATCTAATCTTCCTAAATTATAAAGTATACAACTCCGGGTATGTCACTAAAATGTTTCTGAGTTAAGTTCTCCATTTTACACAGGTTTAGTAACCATTGGTCTACAGATATTACACCAATATGGCACTTGGCATACCATCTGATGAATCACTTGATCAAACATTAGTATCTGCATGCACTACAGAATAAGTATTGACATCCAGTGAACCTCACATTAATAAATAATACTGCCTGCAAGTCATTGCCTGATAAGTTAAAAGCACAAAAACAAAGTCACCATAGTCAAAAGAGCACAGCATTCCCTACAAACACCATGACAACATTAGAATACACAGATATGATCAGAAATGCCTTGGGTACACCTGGCTGGTACTTGTGATTCTGTCTCACAACACATATCAGCCCCTAAGGGCTCTAGAACTCAGCTCAAAGACAAGTTGCCTTCTTTTTTTTTTTTTTTCATTTTTACAAGGACAAAGCTGACAGAAACACAGATGTGTTTAGATGTGTGTAGATGTTTAAACAGCCCAGATGTCAGGCAAAGCCTTCCACCTGACCATGAAAGATAGACTCTGTAACAACATCCACTATACAGATGGGCCCTCAAATTAGTACCGGAGCAGCAAGTCCTCAGGCTCAAAGGAGAGACACATCCAGGGCTCTGCCTCTGCCACCGGCGGAGATGCAGGGGCATCCATCATAGTAAGTACCACAAGGAACACCACCTCTGATGCCTCTTCATTGGGCTGCCGGCAAATGAGGCACTAGATTAGGCCTGACATGGCCATAACACAAACCGAGGTTTGCCGGGTGTAATTAATTGGAACTTCGCCAGCTTGACAAATTGGGATGATGAATCTATCTTGTATGAATAGGGAAAAAATGCATAATCAGTCAAAGATTTAGTTAAGACAGCTTTTCTCTGACTCCCTGCCATAGCCAAATCCATTAGAGTAAGGAAACGTCACTTGAAAAGAGGGAATGTCCTTCATATGATCAATTTATAACTTTTTGTTCTTGAATTTATGGGTGAAGTCAACTCAGATTTGCTTGACTTTAAGAGGAGAAGAGGCTTCTCTTGTGAGTTTAAAGCATAATTTGTCTCCCATGTCCTTTAGTTCAATTGGAAATACAGGTAAATAGACTTTGGAAGGATTTTATTATTATTAATGCTTTAAAGCATTTCAATACAAATTGAACCAAGGAAGCTATCTGGTCTTTACAGAGGTTTCATACTAAATGAAAGAAGGACATAAGAGCTTCCTCATGAACTGGTCCCTGAACCCTCTGTTCTGTAGATCGCCTTTTATAGACTACTACAGATTCTGCAGTAGGTGGATAAGAACTGCTTCTATTTCGAACTGGCAGGGAAAACAGTTTTAATCTGTTCTACAGTGGATATGCTTGAGAAGTGAAAACTATCAATTAGGTGATTATCCAGCTAATTTGACAAATGATAAAAAAAAACAAACAAGATAAATTAGCTCTCCCATTAAAAAAGTCTTCGGAATTATTGGCCAGATTAATGAACTAGTTATGCCCTTGACAAGAAGACATTCCTTCCAAGAAGAAAGGAAGAGCCACTATACTAGTTTTCACTGATGACCTGTAGGTATTAATTTGTTTATGGTCCTTACATCAGTGGAATATTTTAATTTGATCTCTGCATCAATGATACTTGCCCTTTCTTCTAAATAAGGAAATGATTCTGGTTAGTTGTTTATCTGTTCTTTTGAAACTGTCTCCAGCATTCTGATGCAAAACTTTGCAAGCATTAATGACAGTGTTCTGCATTTCAATCTGCACATGGTTCCTCTTCACTGGACGCAGAACAAATGCTAAGATAGTGCTCAGATGCAAATGGTATTAATGCCAGGTCCTTTGCCTTGGCCCAACAGAAGTTGGACATAATCATTAAACTGTCCCTTGAAGCAGGCCCTTCTGGGATACCCACCAGCCCCATCACCTATACACGAGTCTCTTGAGGTGGTAGTTTATATATGCAAGAGGTTGCTGTTCACGCAGGGGAAAGCATACTGAGGTTATTCAAACCAGCATCAAGAGAAAAAGGATTGAAGGAAAAAGTAGCCCAGGCTGCATCAAGACCAAGGTCAGGGCAAAAGGAGAGTGGCAGAGAGTTTTGAAATCTGTCACTTTTTCCTCATCTCTGCACCAGTAGAAATGTCCTATAAAAAACATATCTGGGAAACCTGTTAAATACCACTTTGGAAATGGACTGTGCCATCTTGTAATTTGAATCACACCTTAACTTCAAGTGGCAAAATGCCTTTCCATGATACTCATAAAAACTTTTATTGTTCAACGAAACTTAAAAAATAGAAAAGGGAGGAGGAGATGTTGCCACGTGCTCCATTTTCCTTTTGTGAGTCTCTTTTACAGCTTTTTCAAAGGCTGTAGAGACAGCCATAGGCATACACATTGTTTTACAGGGTATGGGAGAGGAATGACCCCCCACGGGAGACACTGAAGTTACAATTAACAAAGAGTATGATGTTTTGCTGGAGGCACCAGAATTTACACTTATGAAGATCATCACTAAGCCAACTGGAGCCATTGCTAACTAAAATTTCACTTTGCCTTGTTTAAAATCTCTACTTCTTAAAAAAATGTGTAATAGTGTTGCAAAGGAATTATAATCTTTTGATACTTCCACCTTTTTTTTTCCCTTAAATCTTTGCCTGAGCTAGCTGCATCTTCCCAGCCATCACAAGTTAGGAAAATCCTACTGCAGAATAGAGCTTTACACTTTTAATCAGTGTACGATAGTGTATTATCTCATTTAATCCTTTCTACCACCATATAGCAAGAACTAATTTTTTAAATGGGGTTCAGCAAACTTAAAAGAAATACTCAGTTTTTTTGTAGCCAAGATTTTCAGATTCCAAATGCCATGGCCTTTTCATTATACTATAAAGTGCTGCATTCCCATGGTAATTTTACTGTTGTACAATTTTTAAATGTAGTGATAATATAATAAAAATAGCTCTCCACATGTTAGGAACCTTGCTTGGCATTACCTAAGGTAATGCCACAGCAATACCTCTATCAAGTAGGAATTATTACCTCCCCATTACAGATAGGGACATTGATGCTGGGAATGCAAAAGCAATATGGCAGAGATTCAGACCAAGTCTATTCATGTGTGGATTTTTGCCACCAGGCATTGATTACAGTTGATAATGCATTTCCACACCATGTTCCTTATGATCTTACTTCCTATCTGTTATAGTTTAGATGTAAGATGTCACCCAAAAGTCACATATATTCAAACTTGGGACTTTTGGAAGGTGACTGGATCATGGAAGCATTACATTCATAATCCACTGATGAGTTTATAGCTGAATGTGCTTTTAGGAGGTTGGGTCTAGTTCAAAAATATGAGTCATCAAGGGTATGATCTGGAAGGGTCCCCTACTCCCTCATTGTGTTTTGGAGCTGCCATGGGTTAAGCAGCTTTCTTCCATCAGGCCCTTCTGCCATGCACTTCTGTCTTGGAATCAATCAACCATCGACTGAATTCTCTGAAACTGTAAGCCAAAAATAAACCTCTGCTCCTTTAATTGAGGGTGTCAGATATTTTGTCCCAGCTATGGAAGGGCTACTACACCAGCTTTTTTATCAAAACATACTTATAAGCCTTACTCTTTTGCCATTCTCAAACCAGAGACAAAGCCTAACTGTTGACCAAATACCCTGTTCCTTATCAGTTGCCAGGATCATGGAATCTGCAACCAATTCCACAATCTGAGAGATGCTTCCACTTCTGTTCAGGCTTCTATACATACAGGAACCATGTAATGAATAGTCACTGCATGACAGAAACATAAGAGGCCCTGGAGACACCAAGATATCCAATTCATTCCCCAGTGGACTTGAAATTTAGTGGGACACACAGATAGTAAACATACTGACAATTGAATAGCACGTTAGAAAAAGTCCACTGATAACTTATCAAGTGCAGTTCTCCTGAAAGAGAAGTATTAAAACAAAGATTTCTTTAAAGGAGAGAGAAAGAGAGGGGTCAGGCTACAGGGAGAATTTTCCTTCAAATCATGAAGACATACTAACGGATTAGAACATGAGGAAGATATGGGTGTGAACCCCAGTTCATATGCTGAATGGCTATACTAGCTAGAACATTTTCAAGCCACTCCTGTCTCATGTATTAAACAAGGAAAAGAATGATAATGCCTGCTATAGTAGATACATCCACTATGCCTCTGCATGAGCCCTTGGACCTGGCAGGCTCTGAGTCATATCACACTGCCTACTTTCCTCTCAGGCTGAACCTCACACTAAAGAATTTGTCACCTGAGAATTTGGAATTGGAACTGTACAGGTGCATCTGTCAGCTGTGAGTGGATGCATTTCTAGATTGTACAGACTCTAGTTCCAGGGCCACCATTGGTGGGCAGCTTGAATGGGCTGTGTGCAAGCAGTTGAATGAGAAGATATGTAGTAGGGAAAGAAGATAGAGAGTTGCTTTATCTAGCACCAATCCACATGTGGCTGTAATTAGGTTCTAAGTGATATATGAGGTACAATCAAAATGTACAGTAAATGTTTAAATTTGGGAAAGTGTTATTAGAGTAAAAGGTACACTGCCATTAACCCTCCTCAGAATATACCTTCTACCTTTGAACACATTTATCCTACCATTATTGGCGCTTTCTAAAGCAGTTCTGGAAGTCTTCTTTTGTGTCTTTCCAAGGTATGATAAAAAACACAGGAACTGCTGCTGCTAAGTGTCATCCAATGGAAATTCAGGCTCATAAAAACATTACAGTGTCCTCATCCACTTTATTCACCGGGCCTGGTATTGTGGAACTTCTGGCTCCTCCTTAAAGTCAAAATAAACAAGAAAGGTGGGCATTTTGGATTGATTTGAACATGAAGGCATCCACAACAGCACAACTAAACACATTCATGGAAGAGGGGGAGTATCTTGAGGGGGATTAGTTGCAATGTCTTGCACTGTGATAAATTTTAAGTTTAAACATTTGCTATGCTTTTTGATCAAAACTCATGTATGTGTTTGTATCCTAAAATAAATTTTCTTTTCAGTGTAATCCTCCTTACATGAATTTCTTGTGCTTATAAATATTTTGTCCTGATTAGAACCTCAACAAAGAGTAGTAATAACAACGATGACTCCAAGATGATGCCAGCAGTAATGGAAATGACAATAACACCAAATGCTCTCGTATACATCAGCCCTTTCCCAGGAAAAGCTACTGAGAAATCACTCGCCTAATCATAAGGCCACTATATCAATAAGATAAATGCATATTCTCAAAGCTTGCTACGCAATGTGTGGTTCATGGAGCAACCTTGTGTGCACGACCTGCCAACTTTTCACAATTGAAGACACTCTGGTCCCTCCCCAGACCAAGCTAATCTGCATCTTTTTTTTTTCCACCAGAGCCCCAGTTGACTCTCAAGTACACGAAATGCATGAAATAAGTTGTGAGAATAGTTCCATTTCCACACTCCCAGGATAGTCTCAGAGGAGACTATGAGCAGTGAGGTCTCCATTCCCCCTCACACACAGCTCCATGTACCCTCCTAAACCTCAAAGTTCATTAAAGAAGGAAACCACCCAGCCAAAAGTGAGTGAGTTGTCTGTCCTGAAGGAAAGCTGGATTAACCACACAGATGCCATTCATAGGCTGTTTGATCCTAGTCAAGTTGCACAGCCCCACTAATTTGCAATATTTAATGTCCACTTCTCAGATTATGAACCCTCAAAGGACTCTGTTCAGACATCAATTAAATATGTCTAATAAAAATGCGCTGCAGGCTTTTTCAGCCCTCACCATTCTAAACAATAATACAAGCAACTTCCAAAGCACAAGGAAAACTTATTTAAAAATCATGGAGCCTTCAACTGCCACAGGCCTGATTTTCAGTAAAACAGAAGCAACCACCTGTCCCAAGGTTTTAGTGACACAATAAGAATTTTCGTTATGGATTTCACAGAGTTAAAATGAGAATACATATGCTTATTTACTTATTCATCCAGTCACTCTTTCAAGGAATTTTACCAGCCACTCTCTTCTGACACACAAAAGGACGAGGGAGGTTTCAAGTCTTCCTGTGCAGATGAGTTATGAGGTAAATGTCAGATCTATGCTAACTACTTGGTTTCTTTCCAAGAATTTAATTGATCTGTAGTGGACAAGAAAGTGCAATGTGTGGATTAAAAGTAAGAGAATGCTGTTGTCCTGGCTACAACAGTGGTGTCCTGGTGGCAACTTATACCATATGAGCTTGCTTAAGGCACAAATCCTTCCAAATCTGTCCCTTGTCATTTACAAAATGGGAATTCAGACTTACTCTACAGATTAGGGGAAATGCCCCCTGTGGTTATTATTATTCTATAGAAGACATCACATAACTGTTACTACCTTTTCAGAAACCTCCCAAAGATGGACCAGATTGCCCACTCCCAGTATCCTCTGGGAAACTGGATACAGGTCAGTGACTGCACATCCACATGAAAAAGCATTGTGCTATCCCCCACCAGCATCTTAGAAGACCAGAGAGGCATCAAAGAATGATGCAGAACAGAGATGTGATGAAGAGCTGATTCTGGATCCAGATAGAAGTTGACTGAATTTTATCCCCATCATGGTACAAACTGGAGCAAAATATCCAGTTGGACCTCTGTATGTAAAGGTTCTGTGTTCATGCATTCCACCAACCACAGATTGCAAATATTCCAGGAAAAACTGTGTCTGTATGAACATGTACATTATAACCTAAACAATACAGTGTAACTATTTACACAGCTTTAACATTGTACAAAGGTTTTATAAGTAATACCTTATAGAGGTGAATTAAAATTATGTGGGAGGATGGGCACAGGTTATATTCGAATGGAACACATTGTACCTAAAGGACTTGAGTATCTGCAGATTTTGTTATCTGTAGATGTACATAAAGCCAAGCCCCTGCAGACACCAAGGGGCAATTACATTTAAATTCCCTAAGACTCCAATCCCAGTAGGAAAATGAAGATAGCAATACCTCTTATCCCTCATGCTATTGGAAGAATTAAATGAGCTAATGATTGTGAATGTCTTAGCACAGCGCCTGAATATTACCTGGCTTACATAGTTATAACAATTGTTATTACCTTTGCGCGCAAACATACGTTTGTGTCCCAGTGAAACGCTGGCTTTGTAACCATGAACAAATATATTGACTGATAAACTACTTTATTTCTTTTTTTTTTAAACTACTTTATTTCAGAAAAAGTTCAAAACAGCTCATCAAATTACCTTGATACCCTCAAGCATAAAATGAGACTGTTTTGAATATTAGATAAGACGTACAGAGAGATACTTGCTGATTTTTTCATCTTCACTCCCCAGTTCTATTCTCTGCTCTGCTTTGCTCTGTGCCTCAATGAGGCCAGAAGTCATGAACCACATCCTGGCTCCTTTGTTGGCTGGCTTCCTATGGGTTTGGTTTTTGGGAAGCCCATAGGACACAGAGGGTGGAAAGAGAAAGGTAAGGGTATTTCTCCTTTCCACTGGCCCTCCCTGCTTCAGCACGGCATCTCTGAAACTAGATCATCCTTTGTTGTTACAGCTTTGTCAGGCTTCTCTGACCCCAGAGCTCCAGTTCACATTAGATTTCATAACACTATTTCCTCCATTTTTTACTTGAGAACTGGCAACTGCTTCATATTGTCACTGGTCATGGTTTGCTTCAATATTCCTCATTTGGTCCCTTAACACTGTCCATTTCTCTTCAGATAGTTCCCTCTTGAAAGCTTCTTTATTCAAAGTCCTGACTGAATTCTGTTTCCTGCCTAGACTCTGTACGTATTAAAATACAGGGCAGCCCTCGAAATTCAAAGACCCAATCCAAAAATGGGCATCTGAGATGAAAACACACTTCTCAGCTGAAGAAATACGAATGGCAAATAAATACATGAAAAAATGTTCAGCATCATTGGTCATTAGAGAAATGCAAATTAAAACAACTCTGAGATTTCATTCACTCCAGAAAGAATGACCAAGATCAAGAAAACCACCAACAATAAATGCTGGAGAGGCTGTGGGGAAAAAAGAACCCTTCTCCACTGTTGGTGGGAGTGCAGACTGGTGCAACCATTGTGGAGGTCAGTCTGGAGGTTTCTCAAAAAGCTAGGACTGGAAATCCCATTTGACCCAGCTATTCCGCTGCTGGGCATATTCCCAGAAGAAATGAAATCATCTTACCACAGTGATATATGTGCACCCATGTTTATAGCAGCACAATCTGTAATAGCCAAATCTTGGAAACAACCCAAATGCCCATCAATTGAAGAATGGATAAAAAACATGTGGTACTTTTATACAATGGAGTACTATTCAGCTATAAAAAATGATCACCTTGAGGCTTTTATAGGTAAATGGATGTGACTTGAGACCATACTCATAAGTGAAATAAACCAAACCCACATGTGTAAACACCGCATTGTCTCCCTAGTGTAAGAAACTGGAAGACTCAATAAGATAGAAAATTCCCGATAAATATGGAAAAACGGTTCTGAAGTCCAACAGTACTTTTATTCTTTGATTTGATTGGTTTAAGTCCCTTTCCTACAATTTGATTGCAAGATGTGAGAAAATAGGAGCAGCTCTTTTGAAAAATGGGACACTACGGTAGCCATCGCTGGTTTCTTGTTGGCCAACGTGATTGCCTGTAGTGCTCTTTTGTTTTATCTGGTTATGTATTGCTTTGTTTTGTTTGAATTTATTGTCTGTAAATGTATGAACAACCATTTTGAGGAAAGCAAGAGACACTGGGGTAACCATAGTTAACCTCCTGTTGTTATGTTTTGAAGACCTGTGTAGCTTTCTGTGGTCTGTTTTGAAATGCTGTATTGTGTTTGACTCTATTCTGTTTTCCCTTTTTTTGTTTGTTTGTTTGTTTGTTTGTTTGTTCTGTTTTGTTTTGTTCTATTCTCTTTAAAAATAAAAAATAAAATAAAATACAGGGCAGAGAAATGATGCTCAGTGGTGCCCACTGTGGGCAGCTACCTCTTTGGGACTCCTTTTCAACTCCTTTGGAGGGGACTAATAGATAAAGCAAACCTGAAAAAAATAAACTCATGTACTGTTTGGAGCCCACTAAATAATTTCTGTAGAATGCAAGCTAAGAAAAACAGTGTCTAACAGTGGGTCAACAGTGGGTCCTTCTCTCAGAGGACAAAGGAGGAGAACTTGGGAGTGATATTATCATGTCAACCAGTATTAGTAGCCATGGTACTAGCTAAAACGCAGACTCCTCTAGTTGCTTCTCAGAGAATAGACCTGAGTGCCACAGGAAAAAGAGGGATAGGACTGGAACCTGCCACCAGGAAGACCACATTGCTATTGCATGATCTGGAAATGAGTTGAACTAATGGTGAGTTATGTCCCAAAAAGCCTTCGATTCTTCACCTCGAGGCATTCACTGACCTTGAGGCAGTTTATTTCCAATATTACCTGTTACCTGAAACTGTTTCTGCTTTTAGGAGTTAGCTTTTCCCTAAACTCCTTTGGTTGAGGGCCATCTTTGTGATGTGCCAAGCATCTTTCACTTGTCTCCTCTTCCTGTGTCTACCCCAGAAGATCCCCCTTTTGAAAGGCATTTGGGATTTCAAGGTGTTGACCTGAAGCTGTGTTTGCTGAAAGCATTTATGTTAATCCATGTAACCAGAAAATCTTGAGCTTTTGAGAGACTCAATCCTCCATGGTTGGTTGCATTTTGCCTTTCTACTTCCGTTTTGTTTATCTAGGTTGAAATGGAGTTTCATGCTTCAAAATGTTGGTTTTAGGAAAAATGTTGATAGAATGACCCATGTACAAGGAATATTCATTTAAACACTAGTTCAGTTACTGAGTGGATATGAGGAAATGGAGCCCTTTGGGACCTTAAGAATTTCTTTTATGTTTATTATTTGTTTAAAAATGGTTTTAAATGCCCCCCAAAAAAATACAGAAATGTGAGGTATGGTTTAAAATTTTCATTTACATACTTAATTACTGAGTAGTATAGGGAAAGTTGTGCAGCAGCATATGCTTATGGTTGGAACAGAATATTTTAATTCTTTCTTAAAGATATGATATTAATGTTACTTTTTTTTTTTTGTCTTTTTGAAACAAGGTCTGGCTATGCAGTGGAGCCTGGCCTTGAGCTCGCTTCATAGCCCAGGCTGGCCTCGAACTCGCAGCGATCCTTCTACCTCGGCCTCCAAAGTGCTGGGATTACAGGTAAGGGCCCCCATGCCCGGCTTAATGTTACCTTTTTAAATTAATATTTGGGCATTAAATAACTGCTATGTATATAGAGAATTCCAATTTAAATTTGCAATTTGTGGAACTATTTGGTGATAACCAGAAAGGTCAAAAATAGTTTCTTGGCAAATCACAAAATATGATGTTTCTCTGATTTGAAGAATAAACTGGGAATAGAGAAGGAAGTTGGTGTAACTGTAACTTGTAATTGTAAGGTTCTACTGCAAGTGAAAAGAAAAATATCCATCAGGCAGCTTAATTTTGAAGCTGAACAATATCATAAGTAAATCAAATTTAAAAGATTCATACTTCCCCACTTCCATTTAAATTTGAAATAAGGTAGTTTATGATCAGAATTTTTTGGCTCAAATTCTACTATTTGCACTATAAATTCCAAATGCTGTTGAAAGTTTATACGGCAATACAAATTATATGTTAAGAAGCACAGCAATCCACTTTGATTCAGAAATCAGACTTTTCAGATCCTAACTTAAGAAAAAAGTCAGAGAAATAAAATCTATGATAATGACAACATTCATTTCCATATTATCTATTATATGGGCAATCTGGAGAAAATGTAGAAGCCTAACAATAAAGGATTAATAAGTAAAATATGGAACAAAAACTCAAAAGAATGGCCTAAAGACATTAACATGTAACAACATGGAAAATTTGGAGAGTGCAAAGTTCCCCTCAAAAAAGCAGAATTCAAAATTATATGTTCACTATGATTGTGACTATGAAAGGCTATGATCTTCTCTTATAAGAGAACATGCAAAAATAAAAACCACTAAATTATATTAATAGTATTAGAGGTAATATATTTTACAAAAAGAAAATCCTTTCTTCTTACTATAAAATTTCTCTTTATGACTGGAATCAGAAGATTGACTCAAGAAGAAAAGATTTTTGCGATTCTCTAACAGAACTCTGTGAAGTTGGAAAGGAAACAAATGAGCATTTTTTTTTCTGTCTTAGTCAAGGATCAACTACTCAACCAGGGAATTTATTGTACAGTTCAACGTGAATTCAGGAAGAACATCTTGCTGGGCCGCAGTAAGGGGCTGGGACTAGAACTGGAGAAGCAGACGTGAGCCTGTCATGGCCTCACCAGCCCCAACTCAACAGGAACAAAATAACAAAGTTCTAAACAAAAACCAGATGCACCCAGCACTTGCATAAGCCTGAGACTTGCACAATGCTCAGCCTGATCATGACCCATGAGTTTCTGTATTTAAAACTTGAACATTAGTTCATCAGGAATTTTTGCATTAATTTTTATATCTTGATAAGAGGGCTCCCTGGAATGGGTTCACCCCAAGAGAGGGGCCCGAGCCTTGGAAAGCGTCACAGTTCCGGCAGCGTCTGGTGAGCTCTCGCTGGCCCTTGAAAATATCTTAATAAAATATTTTTTTCTTAATTAGGGCGGTATTTTAATCTCCATTAAATGATGTGCTCACCCAAGGCCAATGCTCCCTCACTGTTGTTCCTGCCTGCCTATGATGGTGGTTGAAATTTCTCCACCCAAACCATCCCTCATTAGAGGACAGCATCCCAATACACTCTGCTGATGTCTCAGATCATTCCCTGACAATAACAGGTGAGTCCCTGGTAAGAATTCTCATGCCAGAGTGGTTATATTCATCAGATGACCAGAGGATAAGAAACAGTATTAAACTTTTGTATAGGGAGACACTAGATTTAGAAAGTAGCTATCAGGAGCACTTCCAGACCTCTGGAGGGCAAGAATAGACCAGAAACAACATATGGAAGTAATCAAAACATACAAATAAAATTTAACTAAACATGTATTATAGTAAAACACATTGCCATTAATCTCCCTCAAAACACTCCTTCCCACTCCAAACACACTTAGCCCCTCATTCTTGCTACTTTCTGAAGCAGTTCTTGAGGTCATCTTTCATGAATGTCTTTAGAAGATAAAACCAAAACTACACTGAATCCTGCTGCCAAGTGCCATCCAACGGAAAAGCAGGCTTGTAAAAACATGACTGGGTGTCCTCATCCACCTTATTACCAGATGTAGCTCAATGAGACTTCTGGAGCTTCCCCAAAGTCAAAATGACCATGAAAGTAAACATTTTCAGTCAATTTGAGACATCAAGGCAGCCGCAGAGTACAACTAAAGACATGCATGAAAGAGGACTTCCAGGGCTGCTGCGAAGAGTGGCAAGAATGATGGGATAAATTTAATCAAAGCAAGGTAGAGTATTCTGAGGGGAACTAATATAACAATGTGCCTTTTACTGTAAAAAAATTTTTTAAAGTTAAACTTTTACCATATTTTCCGGTCAAAGTGTGTACATCATTTTCACAGCCTTTCACAGGATAAGTCAAGTCCCTGTTCCCCTTCTGACTTCCTGTAGGATGAAAACACGTCACCAGCAACGGCCACACTCCTGACACAGATGGCTTTTTCATGGAGGAAACAGTCACCCATGGAAATCTTTGGTGATGTGACACTGTTTTGGTTTCTCTACTCCATGCCGATGCTCTCACCATGCAAGAGGCACAGCCTGCCCTGTATACCCAGCTCTGTGTTCCACAACCCAAACAACCTGCTACCTCTTGACTTAGCTCTCACCTCCAATCCCCGCATGAGTCACCGATGCCCTGACACACATTGTTAAGGCTTGTCAGAGGGAAGGATGATAAATGATGTTCCCTTGGTTTTATTCAAAATATGCTTCCCATTAAAATAAATGTCACTTGTGCCTCAAGCCATCTGAAGTACATTTGTTTTCATATTAATGGAAATATATGTGTCATTCTGTCTCCTTTTCTCGCTGCCCTTTATGTCTGCCCCTCCATTCTTCTCCACCTGTTTCCCCCCTCACCGTCCATTCCCTACCTTATCCTTGATATTTCTTTCTAAAATATGGCTGAACACTTAACAAGAATTTTGGAATGTACTTTGCACAAGTGGGCAGAAGAATCCCTGTAATGTGAAAAGTCAACTTTTCCCCGCAATGTGAACCACTCCACTGTAGCCCCAAGCAGATTCTTTCACCTTTCCTCTGTGCGCTCTTCTGAGCACCCCCCACCCAGGTTACTGGGTTAATCACATCTTCTTCCTCCAGGAAGGAATGGAGGCTGCTGTACATTTCACATGCCGCCTAATGGCAGATGGGAGTCTTAAGTCACTGGTAGGTCACTCCTTTTCAGCCCTGGATACCAAGAATAAAAAGCACCTGAGTTTAATTACCAAGCTGATGGAGAGTTCTGGGAACGCCCAGTCGCAGTGCCATCTTCAGCTTGTCTCCCTTATTTGGCGGTTTGATTAACATATCTGTCAAATACATTTTTAAAGCTATCCTGGATTCTTGGCTATTCATTAAAGAACTAAATTCTGCAGCCAAGACAATGGCATTCACCTTTCAATTTTCATTCTTTATTTCATCTGCAAGTCATCTGCCTTTGAAGAAATAGCTGAGTAATTCAAACTGTCTGATTCATATGTGAATAGCTGACTTTATAAAGCCCCACAGGACTGCTTTTGCAAATCCTCCAGATTTCTCTCTCCATATACACACAACCCAACAGAGCGCCTATTTGCAAGATAATTCCAGAGTCTGATAAAGAATTAGAGAAAAAAATAAAGTCTTCTAATAACAGGAATTCTGCAAATTTAATATTTCTTCATGATGGGGCAAATTGAACACATTCAAGGATCAAAGAGAAGACACTGACATAGAATTTAATGACTTTTGTAGGTCTAAGCCCACTAATTCATATTTAAATTTATAATTTAGTTTTGCTTTTGTTTTAATATAAACTCTGCAGGGCTGGGGATTTAGCCCAGTGGTTCAAGTGCTTGCCTGGTAAGCGCAAGGTCATGAGTTTGATCCCCCGTACCAAAAAAAAAAAAAAAAAAAATATATATATATATATATATATATATATATATATATACTCTGCAAAGATTTTTTTTTTCTTTTGCTACTCTATAGGTGATGGTATTTTGTCTAAGTGACATATCAGGGCCATGCTTAAGGAATAATATCTTCAGCAAGTTAAAACAAATGCTCTTTTCCTGATGCCTGCTACCTGTTTCATTTCCATCCATCTTCACACACCCTCCAAATCTGGAAATCCCACTTTTTGTGCACTGTCTGTCCATCTGTGTGACTCCGGGAGGCAGCAATTACCCAGAATATAAGATGTGTTTCCTGCGAAAAGCAACCTTGTTTCCATCACCCATCATGACACAAATCAAGCTCTGAATCCAAATCAGGCTTGGAACCAACCATAAACAATTTATCTCTGTTTTTGTGTCTTCATATGGTACTCTATAAAACCAGAAGAAATACATATATATATAACTTAGTAGTGGAATCACTTGAATGTGGGGTCTGGCAAACCCAAGTTTGAACATTAGCTGTGCTGCTTTGTAGTCATGATTTTGACCAATTTATCCACACTTGCTAAGCCTCAGTTTTCCCATCATTAACTTGGGCTGACAATGCATACCTTATTGGGCTCCACTGGCTCTAAATCTAAAAACACTGTTTCTGAAACATTTTGAGCAGTAAATAAATGGTAATCCACTCTAGATCACATACTTAGCTTTTCCCTTGCAAATTTTCCATTCTCAATAAGCATGGCCAAGTATGTGCCATACTGCAGCAATGATCTTGTTGTAAATGAAACATTAAATATGAATGAGTACAGCTGTCCCAAGGTCCCAGGAGCTTAATATGTCCTTTCCCATTTGGGTGGTTTGCCTAGCTTCCTTACTTTTAGAACAAGAGAACCCTGGACACATCAAGTAGGCATGACACAAAACAAGCAACAGAGATTTCAATGGCTTCAGGCCCCAAGGAAAAGCCCAACCAACTTAAGGTAACCTGCTCAAGTCCTTTCTACATGATTTAACATCTGATAGTTTGCAATGTCTAGCCAGGCACGGTGCTGTGTTTTATTACCGTCCATTGAAAATAATTAGTTGGTGACCCAGAAAACTGATATATAAAATCCTTTTAATCACCAGTATGGCTTTCAATTATACAGCATAAACGTATTAACCTTTTTACTGCTGAGATTTGATTTATGGAATTTATCTACACTACCATTATGAGCAAAGATAAAAAGTATATTATCTGAGGCATTAGCATTAACAATAAAGAACTGCCTTTTCTCATTGTGCAGACTTAAGTGGTTATAGCAGCCTCCTGCTAAGTCTCTAAAGATTCATTTGGTGCCAGCTACCATTCGCTAGTGCTTAACTTAGAACTTACTGTGTGTCCATGTAACTTTGTAATTCCATGGGGTGAAGGCCAAACATGTTAGCATGGCCCCAGTCAAACAAGACCCTAACCCAAAACTTTTCCAGCTTCCTCTCTAAAATTTCAGCTCAGCATAGAATTAATCACAAAAGTTCAGAATCATAAGCTATGCTAAAAGCAAAAAAGACTACATGTGTAATGAGGGCAGGAATAGGGGTACTGATGTATATAAAGATAAAAGTAACACTTGAGCTCCAAGCTGTAAAATTCGTAGAAGTTAACAATATAAAAAAAGATTAGGGGAGTTTTTTTGTTGGTTGATCTTAGGTTAGTTGCCTAATCCACATTACTTAAGAAAAAAAGAAGAAAAACTAAAGCAGCTTGCAGAACTAGGTTAAACACACAATTACATGAATTAGAAAAAACAAAAGAAAAAAATGAAGTGATGAGGACATAAATGCTAAAATATGATTAACCTCAAAACACATAAGCTTAGTGTCTCATGCCTTGTCCTAGGTAACTCAGCAGGCTATGAGATTCCATGGCAAAAAAAAGTTGATTGATGATGCAATTCCCAGGTATAACAGACCAATTGCTCTAGTCCATAACTGCACACATCCTCCTGTGTACTTTATATCTACACATAGTTGATATCAGAGTGTGGGTTGATATGAACTTGAGTCAGCTGCTGGTTCAGGGACCTTCTGGACTTGTCCTGAGAAAACTAAGTGGATCTCACAGATCCATTTTTCTCCAAGAAAAGAAACTCCAAGAAGTTTTCATCCTTGAGGGAAAGAAGGAAGTATGTACTTTAACCAGAGATATTCTGCTTTCATTTGTTCTACATATTAGTGCTCCACATTCTACTTCTAAAGAAAGACATACTGTACCAATCTAAATAGATTACATCCAACTCAGCTCCCTTATTCTGCAGATGAGACAAGTCAAGGTCATCAGCTGGTGAGCACAAGCACTAGGACAGCCCTTCCTGTGGGTCCTCCACAGCTCCAGCACGGGCAGTCTCAGAATGGTCAGCAATCTAAGTAATGTGTTTCACTTACTAGCTATTCATTTTGTGGACTCAATATATGTCTCATTTTCAGAAAGCTAGTCTCCCTAAATATCAGCTCCCTATCATCCCTGAGCTGAAAAGGGAGTGATATCTCTTAAGCAACTTCTTGGCTTGTCATAACAAATCTATTCTACTTGTGATTAAAAGAAAGAAAAACAGTTTCTATTATTTGATTGCAATATATGAGAAGGGATGAACAGTTATTTTGGAGAAAACAAGAGACATTATGGTAGCCATTGTTGATTTCCTATTGTCTGGTTTTGAAGGCCTGTAATGCTTTCATTCTTTTGTTTTGATTGGTTTTATACTGTTTTGTTTTGTTTGAATGTATTGTGCATTAAGGTATGAACAACTATTTTGAAGAAAACAAGAGACACTATGGTAGCCACTGTTGATTTCCTGTTGTCTCGTTTCAAAGCCCTGTGTTACTTGCATTGTTCTGTTCTGATCTACTTTGTTCTGTTTTATTTTGTTTTGTTTTATTCTCTTTAAAATAAAAAAAAATTAGAAAAAGAAAGAAAAACAGGACCTCTCTCCAGTGCATGAATCCATAGTTTTCTCTATTTACTTACAGGAAACTCCATGTCTATTAACTGTACAAAAACTGGCTGGCAGAATGACTAAAAGCACAGACTTGGAAGTCCAATGCCAGCTTGACATGAATTCAAACCTTGATGCTGCCTTTTTCTAGCTCTATGGCTTTATACAAATTCCTACGCCCCTAAACTCCAGCCTACCTAACTAAAGTACAAATAGTAACTGGGTCTATCATGCTGTTGTGACATTCTAATGATGTAAGGAAGGCAAACCATTTACCTTACTGGAGTGTTTCATAGGTAGTCAACGCACTTTTGCTGTCCTTGCTGCTATACAAGTCACCCCCTTGTAATTTGACAACCATTAATAATGACACCAACCGAGATGATTCATGTTATTTTAAAAGACACAGTCATTCTGTGGTATCTGTGGAGGAACGAACTCCAGCACCCCCGTCAGATACCTAAATCCAACATGCTCAAATTCCTTATTAAAAATGGCATAGTATTTGCATATGATCTACACGTATCCTTCTATATCATTTTAATCATCTAAAATCACATATAATGCCTAACAAAATGTAAATGCTATGTAAATTATTGTTTTACCATATTGTTTAGGCATTGGTAACAGGGAAAACTCTACAGTATAGGATCTCTACACACACAATCTTTATGCATACTTAAGCCCATTGCACCCATGGATGTGAAACCACAGGTGCAGCACTTGCAGATACAGAAGACCAAGCATATTGTACAACACTAGAGCAATAAAACATCAATGGCACCACATAATCCAGTCAGCGTCTCACTCCTCTCGCAAATCATCATTTGTTCAGCAGGAGAAATTATGAACTGTCTGGAAATAATACAGTAAAGACCATCAATGACAATGACAGCATAAAGAGTCTAATGGAGACTCAGCAATGAATTTGGGATCTTCTTTTTTACTAAAACGTATTTATTACAGAAAATTCTGGAACCACTTTACCATAAGTGGACATCATTTAGTGCTCAATTACAATGAAATTCCACTGGAAGTATATATTAAATGCAGAACATCTACATTAATACCAGGAGAATTTGGTAAGATTGATGTTATTGCAATGAGTACCAGATGAATATAAAGTACCTCACTTAAACCTTCCACATTGCTGGGTTCAGGCACTGCCATTCCTTTGCTTCTATCATCTCTATTTCAGAGGATTTTTAAAGAGACAAGTTAGATTCCAAGTCCATTTTTATTTACTTGTAATCTACCTTAGAGCTACATGACCCTCAAAGATTGATTCATCAAGACACGTTGTATAATAATATTAAAATCACAGAGATTATACCTCCATCACCAAAAGCCATTCATTTTCCAAAGGGCTATAGATCTACATAACAGGGAAATTTGCAAAAGGGGGTAATTTCAGACTAAGCACTGAAAGGACATTTTAATAGCCCCAACATGGATTAAATTTAGTGGAGCAAAGAAGTCTCAGTTAAAGAATTAGGAGCTACCCTGTTCAAACTAGAGGATGTTAATGACTCACACGTGGGCTATGAGCTTCCTGATAACATCCTATTTCAACATAGGTTACGTGAGCTGGGAGTGAACTTCTCCTGGGGTCATTTTTTATGCTAATCAAGAAAAATTAAGCCCTTTCTATCTAGGAATATGTGCAAATATGAAGCTAAATTCCCATTATAAAATTTGGGGTCATAAAAAAATAAATGAGAGGCATTTTTACCTAGCCATTCATCACAGTACATTCTCAATCAAGAGGCAGGGTTACATTACATTAACCAGGGTGGGGGGTCACTTGGCTTCCTATTAGGTCATCTTACTGCAAGCCAGAGCTTAACCACTTGCCAACTACAAACGCCCTCTGACCTCCTGTTCAACTTCAGCAAAATAGCAATAATAACTTCATGAACTTGCCATGAAGATTGAAATAGATGCACCATGTAGGGCCCCCTAAATGTGCATCTTTCTCAAAGGAACTATGGCTAAAACTGCCTGAGCCTTTTTGCTGCTCTGCCTCAGATCATAGCTGCATAATCTACTGCTCAGAAATTGTTCTAGACCCAGTCATTACCATGAGCTGGAATTGCTCCCTCTAGTTCAAGAGGCTCAGACCCATTTAACATGTGATGGCTAATACTGGTTGTCAATTTGACTGGATTGATAGACACCTAAAAAACTGGCCTGGATTATTCAGTAAAGGTGACTGGCATTTGAGTCTGCAAACTGAATGAGAAGCACCCTCCTTGAATGTGGGCTGCACTGTCCCACAGGCTAGGGCCTTAGAAGGAATGAAAAAGCAGGAGGAAGCCTGTCTATACACAAGCTCAACCTTTCTTAAACTGGTGTACTTTACGCTGCTGCCGTTACCCTTGAATGTTAGACTCCAGATTCTTCAGTCTGTGATAGTAGACTAGCACCAGCATCTTCCAAGACTTTGGCTTCAGAACTGTATCATAAATTATTCTTATTCTGAAGTTCCCAACTTCTTGGGTTGAACGACTACTGGTTTCCTTGACTCTGCAACCTGTAGGTGGCCACTGTGGGACTATTCAGTTTCTGATTATGTAAGACAATGTAACAAATCTTCTCT